>CAEFZY010000359.1:0-80236 GCA_903066815.1 Brachyrhaphis roseni
CAGGCCTCTGGTAGAGGACCCGAGCTAAGAGGAAGAAACACCACCCGCGGTGGGTGAGAAGGGAATTTTTTTTTATAAATGTTTTTTTTTTTATCTTTGATTGTCATAACATTTAATGGCTGCGTGTTTCAGCTGCTTTCTGCACAGCTCTCCTCCACACTGAGTCACAGATTCAGTAATCTTTCACTACACATGCGCATGCATTAGGAAAGGTGAAAAACACTCAGGTTTTTTGTAAAAACCAAGATTTGATAGAATCAATAAAGTAATGTGCACGGCCTTTAAGGGAATTACGCAAGCTGTGCAGAGGAAAACAAGCTATTATTTTTAAGTTCAAAGCACAAAAACTGAGTTTTATGACATGAGTTTAGTCAGTTGTCCCCAAAACCGATTATTTAAAATGCTTTGACTGGGACATTTAATGAGAAAATTGATGTGTTTTCACTCTGTTTACCTGAAGTGTCATTTCTTTTCCTCCTGACCTGTAGCATGTTCTGGTTTCAGGGGAAAGAAGACTGTGTGTTGTTGATTACGGAGAAGATGTCTGACTCTTCACTCATAAATGCCACAAACGCAGCGCTGCAAACGTGAGTGTTTAAGAAGCTGGATAAAAATGAAGCTAAATGTATGAATTATCTACAAGGGATATATTGTGAAATGCATTCCGTTTATTTTTATATTGTATTAGCAGTCCACATCATCTTGTGTTTTAGTAACTTTTATAATCTAATACACTATTTAAAAGTAGCTCAACCCATATATCTGGCACCATGTTTAATTCCTAACAGGAAGTCATTTCGGTTGTGAATGACTTGTTTTGGCTAATGTGTTTTAGCTTTACGTTACACTGCCCCCTATGTGTTTGGCATGGTCGTGCGGGTTCATGTGTATAAAAATTGAAACCAATCCTGTGAGCATATCATGTTTTTTAAACAATATGGTGGAGATATTTGTTTTTATAAAAATATGTTTACATTTTGGAAAAGGCTTTTGTCATATTACAACTTTATGTATTTTAGAGGAATTTTTGAAGGACAAATGGTTTTTACTGTAGATATTATTTAGAGGTATCAGAGTGAAGGGGGCTGAAAACGTATGTATTCCACATTGGTTTCAGATCTTTATTTGTAAAAAGTCTCAAAGTCATGTATCTTTTTCTTCCACTTGGCAATCACTCAATACTTTGTGTTTGTTTATGACATTATAGTCCCAATAAAATACAGTGAGGCTTGTGATTGTAAAACGACAAAATGTTAAAAATGTTCACGAGGTCTAAATACTTTTGCGCTGCATACTTACACCAGGTTAGACTTTATGTATTGTAATGTGTAGGATTACGTATTGGAGAAAGTTTATATAAAATAGAACTTAAATGTTCTGGTTTGGTGTATCTGGAAGAGAAGGAACAAAGGGAAAAAGTTGTTTTCTTTTGAGCCTGGGCAGCAGTGTGATATGATCCAGTGAAGCGATGTCAGTGTGAAACTGTCTGTCTCCGTCAGTCCGCTCCACCTGGCTGCCCGCAGCGGCCTGAAGAAGGCGGTCCAGGATCTGCTGTCCAGAGGAGCCAATGTCCAGACGGCCGATGAGAACGGTAGGATGACCAGCTTTCCACCATCATTGCTGCTCTGCATGAACGCTTCTCTCTCCTGCAGCATGAACTGCACTGTACTGCTGAAGGGCTTGGAAACGACTTTCTCTCTGCTCTGCAGACGCTCCACTTTTAATAGCAGCTCCCACTGCGGTGACATGTACATGTACATATATACAATAGCACAACATTTTACTAACTGTTTTTAGTCTAGTTTCTAATGCAAATAGAAGAGAAAACTAACTTATAAGTAACTTTTCAGCAAGATACAGGAGCTTGTTTTAAGTCAATAACCTCTTAATATTGATGAAAAAATACTAGTTGCCCTGGCAGATTATTTCACTTATGAGAAAAATGTATATCAGTGGAATAATCTACTAGTAGATCTAGTACTTTTTCATCAATATTAAGGAATTATTAACTTAAAACAAGCTTCTGTATCTTGCTGGAAAGTTACTTATAAATTAGTTTTGTCTTATTACAAGTGTATTAAGATATTTGTATCAGAAACTCGACCAAAATTGCTTGGTAAGATTTTGTGCTTTTTCAGGCAAAATTTGTTGTACATTTTCTCTCTTTTTATAATTGTAGCAATTCTCCTATAATACTTTCTCAGCTCTTTGAAAAGATTTTAATTAGGGATGCAATAATATATAAAATTTGGGCTAATATTAATATTGCCAATAACTGATATACATCAATATCATATACATTTCTAGTCCCCTTTGACTTCACCAATGTGTCTTTGCTTCAGTTAAACTTCCCATAATCCTTTGGTGCATCACTATCACTGTCACATGACCAACCTGCTCCCCTCCTGATCCAGATCAGATCAGTAACAAAATAGAAATATCTGATGTCAATATCAGTCCAGTTTGATTTATAGGACCGTTATCGATATATGAAAAACTGCTTGACTTCGGCCGATACCGATGTTAATACCATTATATTGTACATCCTTAACTTTAAAGCATCTCTTCTAAAACATATTGATTGTGAAAACCAGGATGAATATTTAATAAGATTTTTGGCTCATAATAACCATTTTTTCTTTCCAAAGGGTTCTGATATTAAATGCTTTCATTTGCATTCAGATGGTGGGAGCTATGACTGAACGGTTCAGGTTGCCTGCCGACTTGCTGTGTTCTCTATTTAATGTGTTTACTGGTCAGGGCTGGATGTTACTGTTTTTAAAACCCAAATTGTCAACTAAAGTCTAAATCGACCCTGTTTAATTCTCACATTAGAGTAAGAAAACTAATTTATACATAAACAATAAATCTAATGTTTATCAGCTTCTTTTTATATCTTTTAATATTCCTATATGTGTATTTGTATTTTAGAACACATGACAGCATCCAGTAAACACTGCAATATTTATGTATTATATATTGTTGTGGAGAAAAACTATTTCCAAGCAATGTTGAGGTAGAATCCCTCAATCAAGTTTATTCATGAATTGTGCACAACTCAGAGAGCTTGTAGGACAATCAGTAATGAAGCAAGTCTGGATGCAAAGCTCTGCCAGGCAGAGACACACATGAGTTTTATCCAAGGCTAAAGGATGGCAGCTGTGGAAAACAAACTTCCAACCTTGTACATGTAACCCAAATAGTTCTTTTGGTGAGAGTTCACAAGCATTTCATATAACATGACTAGCAGTTGTGACCTTATTGTAATTTTCCATCACAATATAATATATAAAATTGTGAACAACTTCGATGAAAACGAAAGTTAACTAAGGCTGACATACAAGTTCAGAAAGTGGCAAAAAAACAAAAATGCCCGTCATCACGCCAGACATTCGACAAACTAACAAATCCACCCCTGGTGTGGTCTTCATCTCTTCAATGAATGGCAGGGTCTAAAAGTTACCAAGGTAATCTGAACATTTCCAAATACAAAAATTAATTACAGATTTCGGTTCCAAACTAACTTAACTATGGTATATTCTAGCAGCTCAAAGAAAAATGTAATTGATAGAACTTATGATTTGGAAAAAATCAACATGAATGACAGTCAGTATTTAACACAGCTGACACTAATATATGTTAAACTTTAATTATGATTTCCTGTTTATAATTCAGCATATTACAGAAAATGTTGCCGTCCATGTGATGATAAGACGGTTGGGCCTCTTCATGCAAGAGAAAACTCCGGTTTTTAACCCAATGGCTGCTGATCAATTAATCTTGAGTCGATCATCTTTAGATCAGCTCATTAATCAATAACTCGTATCCCTGGCTGCGATCTAAACCCTTCTTTAGTTGTTCCTCAGTCCGTCCAGCCCTGACTGATTGTCGTTCCTGTCTTAAGTGTTCTCCCTTCTCTTTGCTCCACCTGTCAGCTGGCTGGAGACTAATGGAATGCTGCTCCATCTTTGTCTTCTGCTTCGCCTCCCTCGCTTCCTCCACATCTCCCTGTCTCCTTCCTCCTCCTCCTCCTCTTCCTCTCTGCTCCGTCTCTGTCTCTCTGCCTCAGGTCTGATCCCTGCTCTGGCTTGTGCTCCTAGCAGAGAGGTGGCTGACTGTCTGGCTCTCATTCTGGCTACCATGATGCCTTTCTGCTCCCCTTGCAGCTCTGGAGCCCCCTCCCCAGGCTCCCTGCTGAGGCAGCTGCCCCACCAGGGGGGTAAAGGCGTGGCCGCCGGCCCTCGGGGACCCCGCAGCCCCAGGAACCCCTCGGGACCTTCCAGCGAGGGAACTACTGAGAACGACTCGGAGGACTCTGAAACGTTTTGATGATTCTTACCTCGAGCTGGTCACCCGGACTCCTCAGCAGAACGGCACTCCTGCCAAGCAGAGCTGGACGTTGGTCAGCCTGGAGCTCCAAGGGATTCAGTGTTACAGAAAGAAGCAACTTTACAATCATCATTTACAGATATTACAAAAAATATATATAAAATAATAATCTCAGAAAGTAATTTCTAATTTATTCTTTAAATAATTTATTATATTTTCATTAGCTTTTTTTTTCTTTTTTTAATGAGGCATACTTGTCTGAATCTATTACAAACTAAAATTTATTTTAAATCGTTTTTTCTAACAACCAGGTTTTGTTTAGCTGCGATGCGTTCTTGGGATTTTGTGAGAAACATGATAAACTTTTCACGCCTAAGGAAAAAGTCAAATCAAAATCTAACTTTCTTGAAAATCGATAGCTTGTAAAAAATAATGAGGAATGTATAAATCTGCTTGGATAGGATGTTGATTGGTCATTGCACCATTAGCTGTGTTTCCACTGTAGGAGCCGCTTTCAGGTTCCCGGGGCTGTTTTTTGGGCCATCTCTCAATATTCAAACACATTCACTAACATCAGTCGAATGTTAGAAAGAAAGAAGCTTGGACTTCTCTTTCAGTATCTGGAGGTCACAAGACAGGTTAGGGGTTTAAACTATTGTTTTTTGTTTTGAAATCCAAATGAAAACTATTGTAACACCCCACGATTCATTTCAGTTTCAAATTTTAGGGCTAAAAGCTGAAAGCAAGCTTTACAATTTTGTGAATATTACAAATTTCCCTCGAATTGGAGCGACTTTAGTTCTGTTTCACTAGCAACTGTAAAGCAATCAGCTGCTAAGGTTCAGGTTGGAGATCTTTCTAGTCTTCTGCACAGGAAGACTTTAGTTCTTGTTACAACTTTACATACATTTTAAGCGTAATTACTCCTCGGTTAAAATTTTATTCCTGAAAATCATAGCTTTTTAGTTTTATCCACTTGGTGGCTAAACAGGACGCCGGGATCGGAGCAATTCATTTAAAATTCCTCTACAGCTTTACAGTTTCAACACTGACTTTCTTTAGCTTTGAAACTGTAAGCGCTATAAAAAGAAATCTAAAATCAATGTTGCATTAGTCAGTGTTTTTTTTCTTGGTTTGATTCTGGGAAATAAATGAATAACAACATATATCGCGATACACACTTGATCAATATAAATATTCTATACATCGAGTAGATTTTTCAATCCTTTTGTTGAGCTCCAACTCAGAACCGAGCAGCATTCTGGGGGATGTAGGCAGAGGAAAGGCTTTAGCCGGCCTGCTAAGCACAGTTCATGACATCAACAAACTTACTTACTCTTTGGTTACCTAGTAACAACCTATTAAGTAACTTGCGCAGCAACAGTTTCATGTTTCACCCCTGTGTCTCACTGCTTATTGCTTAAATATAAAAAAACAACAGCGTGCATTGGAAAGAGAAAAAGCTGGAGAGGAAATTGTGAATAAAACAGGAAAGGTCACATCACCGGTTTGGCAGTATTTCACATATTTAAGACAAAAAAACAAATCAATAATTATTGATTGATATGAAGCCCTTATATTGTGTCACATCTTTCAGCCATATTGTTCAGCCCTACAGTGGAAACACAAACGACTAACAGATGCAGTTTGGGAGCCGATAGCTGAAACGCGTGTCAGTTTAAAAGCAATAAGACGACTTGCTTAATTTCTCTGAACATTCAGACTTGATTGAAATTAATATTAAGAAGTAATATTTTTGTAGTATTGGTTTTTTGTTAAACAGATGACGTAGTCCAGCTGTTACACAGTGAACCCTTGGGGCTCCACATCTTCACATTGCGCCTGCGGACAGTTCCTCTCCTCTGACTCGGAGCAGGACGTCCGGCGGCTCTTCTTCGTTTCTTCTCTGGACCGGCGCCTGCGGCCGGCCGGCCCGCTCGGTCAACGAACGAGGAACGGCTCCATCAGGAACGGCTTCAGCGCCGGTCTGCACGCTCACACTGACTGACGCCGCAGTTGGTTCTTACGCTCACGGGTGCTTCAATGTAAACTAACCTCGGTACTTAGCATCTGCATGGCATAGCCATGCCACTCTGAGACAAGGTTTCTTTTTTGAAAAAAGCCATTTTAACTGTTTGTACACAATTAAGATTATTAAGAAATTCGAGTGTAGTTTTAAGTTTTTTAAAACTTGTACCAAATATTTGACTTCCATGCATAGATAATGACCATGTACAGAAGGGTTACATGAGCAGGTACTTTTTGAAATGTTTTATCAGCTTAAAAACACAAGTTTGGAGTTGGCTGTGTGGTTTGATGAAATGTGTCCAGAATGTGAAGAGTACAGCCTCCATGAGATGCTTGGTAGTTTAATGTTCACCAGGAGAAAGAGAGAGAACGGGTACATCTCAGTTCCACCAACAGAAAAAGTCACGCACATCATTGGCTGGATTTAACCAAAAATAAAAGGTTTTAAAAGGTACGATATAAATGTGTTACCAACTCTCACTCTTATGGAGTGAGACTCAAGGTTTTCCTGTTTCTCATGCTGCCCAGTCTGATCTCACTCCAAATAAGTAAGTGCCTGTGTTCCTGCGCTGATGAAGACTTTTATTTTCTAGTTGATTTCAGTCAAATTCTTTGGCAGCTGACAAAAATGCTACTCTGTGTTACATTACACAACATACAAGCTTCGTTTGCCCGAATGAAATCACACACCGCATTTGCTAAAATATGTTTTCCTTAACAGAGACGGGTTTCTATGTCACACAGAACAAACTGATGGTAGCTATTTTGTGAACATTGATAACTGTTTTAAACAAAACTCTTTGAAACAGTCTTATTTAAACTGTCAACTGTTAGCTTACATAACATTATCAACTCGATTTGCCCCAACGAGAAGATGGGAGCCATTTTGGTAAACAATCTAATATATTAATGTGAAACCTTATCGAGACAACCAATCATTTAAGGTCATTTTCTTTATGTATAGTCTACTGCAAGGAAATGCAATTCAATTTAATATTAATATGAGCTAGCAGAAGAGCAGCTAGTTGTTAAATCTGGTTTACAATCTGTCATATTTCATAGGAGTCAGCTGATCGGAACCGAAGTAAATGAGAACAGGGTGTAAAAAAAATATCCAGCAGCATTAATAATATGTGGGATTTGAGCGTATTGTTGCTATCTTCACAAAATTATTAAAAATACTTTCCATACAAGAACATTGGTTCAACAGAGTTACGGGTATAAAAAAGATTCAGGATGAAGGTACTAGACTTACAGAGTAGTATAATAACATTTCTTAGCATATCTTGGTGTGTAAAGTCCTAAGAGTTGTCTTATATGGGAAACTCGTGTTTTCTACCAGGAAATTCTTTATTCCGGTAGAAAACAGAATCTGATCCAACTGAGTCACCTAAAATGTCTTCACCAGCAGATCTGTTGAGACAGGAGAAAGACGCCATTGCTCCATGAATCTTTAATGTCTTCAAACTTTCAAAATTCTCCTTTAAGGTGAAAAGAAATTGACACTTGGGGGGGAAAAAACCCCCAAGACAAACAAAACAACAATGATTTGCGTAGAATACCAGCTGCCCTTATGTTTAAATGTCGGTATGGACATTGGCCTTAGAAAACCCCAGATTGGTTCAGATGGTGTGTGGACTGATCCGTTGAGGGAACAGGGCTGTACCCGTCGATGGAACGTAGTATTTGTGCAGATGTGGACGAATTATGAGATTATCACGTACATTAATGCGTTTTGTCCCGCAGTCTTAATCGGCCTCCTGCACTTTGACCTCTCCATATGAACCACCTGGTTGTGTGCGTTTGCACACTTTGCAGTTCAGAGTAGCACGGTTTCCAGATTACCAGAAAAAGACCAAAAGCCTCCTGTGGTGAAAATGTCTTCTTAGCTCAGTTCTTTGTGCTATTTATTAACTTCATCATGATGGTACAAATACTGCCAGCACTTAAATGTAAAGTTACACAGGGCCTTGACCACTCCCCCCTTCCCTCCCCCCCATTTGTCTGCATACCAGCAACGTGCCATCGTCTCTAACGTGTCCAGTGCCTTGATGTTGATTCACGTGGTTCGTTTTATAATATTTTCTATTTGTAAATTCTGGAAATAATGGGTTTTTTTGTCTTTTTTTTTTTTTTTTTTTTTTAAAGGATTAGTTCACCAAAAACTCCAAATAACTTATATGTTAATAAAATTCACTTGAATACTTGAAGATTCTCTCTCCTTGGGTTTTTTGCTTTGGCTTTTTGTTGGTTCTTCTCTGTAAAACGAAGTCACACTTTGGAAAACTTTACGATTTTAAAAATAATCTGCCGTAAGGAGAATACTCGAAATGCCTTGAGAAGAGATTGAGTTGCCATGAGAAAATCAAGTTATGCTATTGTGTGAACTTATCCTTTAATATGTGGAGACATAGCTTTTACTTTGAATGAGAAAGTGTTTCTTTGGGGTTTTTTTTCCACCTTCCTGTCTGGAGATTTTCCTTTGTTTAGATTTAGTGCCAACATTTGTGATGATGAGACCAAATTAATCGGACATGTTGAACTGTCCCCTCTGCTGTTACTCTAAATCAAAATCTGTACTTATAGGTCATAATAAACAAAGGAGTACCTCCAGGTTTTTCTTTAAAGTTGTGTGTGTGTAAGTTGGCTTTAGGTACTGATATGAAAATGACTAGTCACAGCTTTGTATGAAAACACTTCCCGTAACAGATGGTTGATGTTTGGGTTCAAACGATTATGAACTGATAAGCACACAGATGGTGAACAAGCACAGTGTGTTTCTGCCTGTGAGACTGAGTCTGGCCACCAGTATTATTATTATTATTATTTTTATTGGACAAAAAGAAGAACAACTTACGCAGGCCTGACAATCTCCATCGTCACGTGTCTGATGATTTTCATGCCAGTTCCTGATGCAGTATGACATGCTGAGGGCTGTTTGTCAGCAACCTGTTTTATAGAAGCCGTACAAATAAAACTAAAATCTGTTTGAACGTTTTGTGTGACGCTTATTTTTTCTCTTACTGATTTCTTTTAATAAAATGCTTCCATGTTTTTCAAACTTGGGGAATAAAAGGTAATGCCTTGTTTGCATGCAAATTTTGACAAATGTCAAAATTTTTATTTTTTTAAGTATTCAAACGCCTTTACCCTGATACCTCCAAATGAACGAATAACACAGCAGATTGCTCAGGTCTCTCCCTTAATAATAAAACCCAGTTTTCTGTGAACTGTGGTGAATGTTTGTGTTTGTTGGTCATTACCGGCTTGTACGGAGTGGTGGGTGTTTGGTTTGGGGTGTTTCCATACAGTAATGCTTACTCCACTGCCTTTTAACCCTTCAACAGTAATACATTTACTGTATGTTTAAATGTTCAGAGAAGGAAGTTGAAATAATGAATACTCTGAGCCCGAGTCCGTTTGAAAGAAATAATCTTATTTGTAAAAATACTTCAATCCTTTTTCTTCCACCTCTCAATCATCACCCCTTACTATATCAATAAAATTCATTGCGGTTCGTGGCTGCAATGCTACCACAATGTAAAACACTTCAAGTGGTATAAAGAGTTTTTCAACCATATTGTCACTGGCTGAGTTTCCATTGACCATATAATTGCGTAATTTGACATTTCAGACATAGATTTGCTTAAAGGAAACAAATTTTGAAAAGAAAAATCATGTTTTTTCGATTAGAAAGTTCTGCCGCTAGTGTGACACGGGGTTTTTAGCTGTAATGAAATCAGTTTATTTCGCAAAACTAATGAAACATTTTTTTCGCACCACACGAGTTACATGATCAACAACCGGATGTTGCCACTGCACAAGTCACGAAAAAGAAAACAGGAAATGGTATAATGGCAAAAAAAAAAAAAAAAACAGACTGGCGCTGCACATTTTAAATGACTTATCACGTTAAAAACTTATTCACGTGTGATTTTAATTGCATTTCTTATTTGATGGAAGCACTGCAATTGCGAAATTGTGCGTTTTAGACATTAGTGGAATATTGACAGACTTTCACAGACATTTTTAAAGGAAACGCAGTTACTAACGTAAATACAAAACTCAATCTGACCAATCACAGCTGAGCTTATTTTCTGTTGGTAGGTCAGTTTTCCTTAATTTTATCTGCACAACTAACAGAACAACATGTGAACTGATTTTTATAGACGATGAAGAACCAAAATGAAGGTAAAAATTGATAGTTTCCTGCATCACTCAGGGACTCAGCTCTGAGCTTAGCTGAAACACCCATAAAATCACGTGAATTTGAATGTTTGGTTTATTTATCTGACCTTACTGAAAATACCTAATATTGCATACATATAAATATATCACAACTCATAAAAAAGATCTTGTTTTGTCCCAGAAAGACCAGCGGTGAACATATCTGGATTTAAAGCCCAGGAGTCTGCAGGTAGTCGTAGATAGGCTGCAGACACACAGAGACGGGCTGGGGGTTCAGATGAGTCCCGAAGGAGAAACAGTTCCCGCCTCCTCCAATCAGGAGCAGAGCCGGTTCTTCTGAGTCCGTCAGCTCGGAGCAGAAGGAGTGGAGCATCAGAGGCCAGGGGACGAAGCTCTGCACACACACATCAGAATCAGACATTTACACCAAAAAAATCTGTCAAAGAAAGTACACCCTGCTATGTTACTACTCGTTTTCACACCGGACTATCAGGTGTGAAAACTCCTCCAAAGGAGGGTGTACTTTCTTTTTCCCCCATGCTGTAGCTGAGTTAAAGCTGACCGTGTCCAGTCTGAACTCCATGCTGCTGTACGTGCTCAGGCTGATGATGACGACGCCAGGAACGCCATCTGAATGCATCCAGACTCCGCCCACCACAATCAGCTTATCACCAAACACATGGGCGCAGTGAGAATACCTGAAACAAACACAGGAACAAAGGAGTTCATTTTGAAGCAACTGTTGATCAATGGGAAGAGTTGTCATCTTGGAATCTGGAAGTTGCAGGTTCAATTCCAGCTTCTTCCTCCTCCACATGTCGAAGTGTTGCCTACCAATCTGTTTCTGAGAGTGACTGGGTGAATACTACAATAGTGTAAAGTGTTTTGAGGGGTCAGTATGACTGAAGTGCAATAGACACGCTGCAATGTGACGTCACACGCACAAGATCTTGCCCACCACCTTCTTGCTGGAGGGAAAAAAACCTTCTCGCTACCGATGGCTACCACTGGGTTTACCTGTCAAGTTGTCAACATAACTAAATCTTAAATATACGCCTGATATTTAACAAAATAAGGGACACAATGCTTTGCTACTAATCGTCAACCCCACAACAACTAGATAACAAGGTCCAAAAGTATCACATTTCTCAAGTCTGAATAAAGTTTAAAAAACAAAATAGTGAGATGGGAGTAAGTCAGTTATGCTAGCTTGACTTTGACAACCTTAACATGTAGATGTGTTGCAGAATTCTATCTGTTTGATTCAGTTAAAAAAAAAAAAAGACGACACACACACCAACTTTCTGACAGAACATTAATAGAGCAGAAATTTAAATTAGCTAATCAGGCGCCTGTGTTCAGACAATCGCTTATTAATATGCAAAGTAAACATCAAGCCTGAAAACATAAAACTAACGAACTGAATGTTCTGTTTGTGTTGGAAATGTCTGCGTGGTTTTTGGCTTTGAATCCTGATATCCTAATGGAGCTACTGCTAGTCAGTTGCTATGGCAACGAATCTGTGTGTAGCTTAGCAGATACATGAGTATGAGTGGTTTGGAGTTCTTCAACAGGTTTTCTGTGTTATTGTTTCTTTTGCTGTGGCGCACTGCATGAAGTTAATAACACCTCCATCTCCAGGTTTCATTTTGTTAATGGGATTGTTCTACTGCAGCAGCGCAGCTGGCAATGGATGACAAGTAAAAGAATCGTGTTTTTGCCCTTCATCGTTGTGCGCACACACAAAATTTCCAGATGTACACAATAACATGCGACAGGTCTATAGAAATTCGGCACATTTATCGGCACAATTTGATCCCTAGAATCAAATTGAAACAGTTCAGAGGAAAACCACTGACCTGGGAACAGGAGGTGGATGAACAGCTACTCTTATCCAATCGAAGCCTCGTTCTGTCGGCGTCAGGAGGCTCAGATCACCCAGAGGCTCACCCTCTCGGCTCAGACCTCCAAACACAACAACGGATCCAAGATATGAACAAGCTGAGTGAGAATGACGAGCCGCTGGTACATCGCCCCCTACTGGAAACTGTGGATCATAATGAAACGAAACGAAGTTCCCTGAATCAACCCCCAGAAGCTTAGAAACGTGAGTTTATGGGAAATTCAGACAAAAACTGACCTCAGTCCAGTGCTGCTGGTCCAGACTCAGGAAGCTGCTGTCGCCCAGAGCACAAGCTGATTGGTTCTTCCCACCAAACACAAACAGGAAGTGTCTGCCTACCATGAAAAGGAAACAAGGATTGAGCCTGGGACAAGAAGACGTTTGAATGAGGCGAGAAGTAAAGGGTTTTCAAGTCATCAAGAGAAGTCCAGTTGGTTCTGAAGGACTGAGGGTCAACACCAACAGACTAGGGGTCAAAACTGGCGGACAGCTGGTTTGGTCTCGGCTCACCTCTGTGCCGGACCACTGTGGCAGTGTGTCTAAATCTTGGTGGGGGAGGATTCCCCGTACAGTCCATCAGCTCCACCTGAACCTTCTCTGCATCAGGACGTGATGCCTTGGCAGCGGACGGGTCAAAGGTCAGTTTAAACAGGTCGGAGTTGGGTCGGAGCGGTGAGGAGCGTCCGCCGTACACCACCGCTCCTCCTCCTCTTGGAAGGGGGGTAACTGTGTGATAGAGCCGCACGCCTAGAGGAAATGAAGAAAAAATTTACAAAACCTCTGAGGTCAAGCATAGGCAAGTTTAGCAAAATCTGTAGAATGTGGAGGAAACATTGATCTGACCCAAATCTGCTGACACTTCGATGCTGGTGGACCTCCAGCCATTCTGATCCCTGATCAGGGATCTGGACTGCGTCACCCTGCCTCCTCTGTTGGACCCTCCAGTCAGCAGCAGCCCCTCTGACCTCATCCAGGTAGAGGCCAACCCCAAGCCTTCCAAACACACCGGAACTGTGCTCGCCTTCAGCTCTGTGGAGCTCCAGCTCAGACTGGCGGACGGTACTGGAGATGGTCACATGGGCTCAGTTAGAGGGTTTACAGAAAGACGCAGGGGCTGAGGCAGAAAGGTTTCGTACCTGAGGTCTGACTGAGCAGAGCCTGCTCCATCAGAGCGCCTCGAGATCCGGTCAGGATGAAGTAGTGGGAGCACTTCTGGTGCCATTCCTGAGGGAGGACAGGAAGACTTTGGAAGGGTTGGGTTGGCTTTTACCAGCAGAGAGCTTCAGTCTGACGGAGGAGTCCGGCTAACCTCGTGCTCGTCGAATGGCTCCAGGGTTTCTATTCTGTCCCGCTCCTCCTGGGGGACCAGCTCCAAATAGAACGCATTCATGTCCACACACACACACCGCTCCCAGCCCTGAGGACAACAAACACACACACACACACACACACACAGTGCTCATTAAGAAGAACATACATTCTGTTTAGCCAACTTCACCAAGCCTATAACCAGTTCATTCATCCAGCCACTGGTGGCGCTGTTGTAAAAGTGCTGGAGCGGTCTGCTCCAAAACTCCATGAATACTTGATATGGATTTACCAAATTCAGCAGTGAGATGCTTGTCATTCAGCTTGTCTGGATCGGTTTGTCGAGGGTTGTTAATTTTACCGCTGGCTTCTGTTTTTATGTCTATTTATCTGTTATACCACTTCTGCATTTGACCATCAGAATTCTACAGTGGAGTTTAGTTATTTCTGAAAAGTTTGCGTATAAAACTATTTGACATCCTAAAGTAGGACTACTGATTACTTTTGGTTATTGTCTTAAGGGTCCTTAACAATTCAACTAAACTGCCATTGAGCCATTTATTTACTCTTATGGTGTTTTTGACACCGTAAGAAATGCTAATGCTGCCTGAGCTTATCTTCGGTTCATTCTAACAAAGTACTGAATGTATTTTTAATGACTCACTTGATGTTTGGTGCGCAGCATGTGATTAATGAATTACTGAACAAGCTAAACAAAGGTTTCACCCACTCACCCCTTTCAGAATTTTTAAGACCAGTATGAATGGAAATCAAAGCGTACATTTTCACAGAAATGGACAAACATCCTTCCAACTAACAATACATTTGCACCTATATCTTAAGTCATGCTTGCATAATTTAAGCAAGCATGTCTTGATAGGTTTGCAGCTGTGCCATAATCCTTCCTGCTCCAGTGAGGTTTCAACTTTCTGACGGTCTATCACAAAAAATAAGTCAAAGTTTGTGACGTAACAAAAGTAAACGTTGTGTCGTGTGTACTGGCCTTGTCCAGAAACCTTCGCCTCTGTGCCGACAGATCTGGGTACTGCTGCAGAGCGTGCAGAGTTGAATTGAACTTCAAGAAATGGTCCTGCATAACGCGGCCGAAGGGATCGTCGGGACGGATCTGCTCGTACATCACGAAGATGGACCGTGGTAGGCGCTTTGCTGCCCAGCTGATCACGGCGTCTGACCTGCGAGGCACACAGCGGACCGCAGCTTTTAAAGCCTTACAGTGTGATGGACACCGCTCTGTCACCATCTCTGCTGTACCATTGGGTTTCCATGTAGGTGAGCACCACTTCAGAGAGGATCAGGGAGGGAGCGGCCCAGTCCAGACCAGCTGCACTCAGAGCCTCCTCAGTCTGAGATTCCTCCCTAACATCCACCCCTAACAGGCGGTACTGGCTGCTGCACATGTAAACGGGTCCTGAGAACAGATATCTGATTATAGAATAAAAGTGAAGCTATATTTAGACAGCTACTCCGTCATTTTAGGCAACAGGAACCTGGTTGAGGAATCGGAGGCAGGCAGGGGTCCAACATCCCTCTCAGTGTTGCCTTAGAAGTGACCAGAGCAGCTTTGCGCCGCGCCACATCAGGAAAATCCACCTCGAACACGGCGGTTCCGTCCAGAGCTCCGTCTGCATAGAGGCGGAAATACAGAGAGTCGAAGCCGGCGCCCAACGACAGAATCTGCAGCAGCGGAACACAAGAAACACAAAGAAGAAAGCAGAAGAATGCAGGAAATTAAGAAGAGCATGAGGGATTGTTGCTGCTATCAACTGTCCAATGGTGGGATTTAGACAATTTTCACCAACTCCAATGTAATACTTCATAAGACCATTATCATGGCAGAAATGTTCAAAAGAAATTGGTATATTGCTTTTAGGACAGTAGTCCTAAAATTTATTGTACAGAATAAATCTATGAGTTGGCAACAGATGTGAGCTGTTTGTGAAGATGAACATCATCCAGTCAATTATTAATAACTTATCCACGATGGAGGCAAAAAAGCTAGCTAGATAAATTCTTTGCATCTGTCATAGATGTAAATAATACTAATAATTGCTAGCCAGCCAGCTAGCAAGTACTAACAGTATTACTCACTATTAATACTTGCTAGTTAGCTATCAAGTATTAATATTGGTAATAAAAAAATACACTTAGTATTTTTTGACCATATGCTACCTAGGTAGCAAGTACTAGAATCTATTACTTGCTGCTGATACTTGCTATCAAGCTAGACAATTTAAGGTCTTAATTATAGATACATTCATTTAAGATTTTTTAATGACGCAAGTACACCCTGATGTCCATTTATGAGGAAGGACTTGATATAACATTTCATTTGAATTGGTTTTATTTATTGGTTATATAAAAACGAACTCAACAGAACTCACCTGTCTCTTTGGACATTTCGCAGTGATGAGAAGGAAATGCCTCACACAGTGGTCCACAGCTCTCCAGCGCACAAAGTAGCCCCTAAAACATCCAAACATGCATTAAAGGCTGACTGGTGATCCGGCTGGTTCACCTGTGAAGAGGTTCAGACATCTCCTCACCTGTTGATAAGCGGGGCTCTCCGAGATACTTTACACACAAAGTGTTGGATGAAAGGGTCCCTGAAGTATCCCTGCGCGGCGGCTGAAGCCTTGCTCACCACGCTGCTGTCGTTGGTTCCCTGCACCTGAGGAGGGAAAACAAACCGCTGCCATCAGAAGGCTATTTGAGAATGATCTGTTCTGGAAAGTGTTTTATTTTGAAGTGTATTTATACTGCAATAGTACAATGGTTTACACTATTGGGGAACTGGCTCAAAGACTTGTATCACATTCAATTCATTTGCCAGTTGTAGTGTTTTACATTAAAAATGGCCAGAGTTATCACATGATTGGAAGTCATTCAATTATTAGGCATTATTGATTGATAGTGTCCCTGCAGTACTGTATTTCGAAATAAAAGTTTAGCATTTCTGTCTGGAATAGCTTGCTTTAGTTATCCCAGACAGCTCTGCCTCCCATTCTACTCACAGATGAGTTTCCTAATTGAGTGTCCAAATTTTGTGGGGCATATTTTTTTATTTTTGTGTACGTTTTTGTACACTGTATGGTTATTCAGTTTTTTAGCTTCACATTAAAAGCTGACTAACTCTCAGTCAGAGGAGGAAGACCGTGAGAAAACTCTCCCTTTATGAAGAGACACAACACACTGTAGTAATATTTAATGTGCAGTATTTCTTACGAACTGTGCCACATATAAATTACACACAGTACAGTTGAAGACAGGGGTTTTATCTGTGTATAGAGAAGCTGAACTTGCCGCCGTATCGCTGCCCTTTCTCTGCTTCTTGCTGGCTCTTGTTGCCACGACGCCATCGAGCTTTCCACTGCAAACTTCTTCTTCTTCTATTTCTCTGGGCCACATCACCAGATAAAATAAAGTTCAATCTAATAGGGATCTTTTGACCTTAAAGTTTTGGCTCTTTCATCTGAGCACTCCATCAAAAATAATACAAACATCCGCCACGTGAGGCAAACTTCCGACTTCCTTCTCATGTTGTTCTCGGTCGCCCTCCAGCGACCTGGAGGTGGAAAGATCGCGCCAGTCCTTGCACTATCGCCATATATTTTTACAAAGCAATTCAGCATTTCTTTACAGGGGAAAGTTAGAACATTAAACTAACAGAATCAGATTAAAAAACGTAATCCTATTTTACACTCTAATCTTGAAAAAAAAAACAAACAACAACCGACCTTTAATACCAAATTTGTTAAAAAATGAGAAACTGCAAGAAAAGCTCATTTCCCCCCTTTGGAAGAGGTTTCCACTCCTTTATAAAATCTCTGTCTTGCTGTACTGTACGGTTAGAGAGATGTACAGACATTGGAACTGGAGATATGATCCTTGCTCGTTATGATCAATGAAAATTATGGTTTTAAGAATTTAGGTTTAAGCGATTTAAGGACTGAAAGTAACGTGGCATTTGGCTGCTCCATTAATTTTTATGCACTTCGTTTTGGGAATTCGCCAAGCTTAATTTGTTGAACATCTGTTAATGTTGGTTCGATAGGATTTTACATGGTTTCAGAATGCAAAGTAATTAGAACTTAATGTTTGTGCCTTCAGAATGCCATATTGTAATCATATCTGAGCTCCTATTAAGATCTATTTTGCCATAAATTTGTAAAATACTCCTAAAACCTGCTACTGTTAGACATTTGCATAGGATTCTGAGTGACTCCAAAAAAGATATTGAAAAAAGCTCCTGGTGAAACACTGATAAGTTCTTGTTTTATTGCTTACAGCTTTCATATTTGTTTCTTTTGCCTTTCGCATATTAGGCAATACCCTGTAAGTGGCAGACTGAGGAGGAGTAAATCTGGTAACTTTGTTAGTGTCAGCAGAGGTCATTTATGTAACCTTCTAGTCATAATGCACAGCAATTATGAGATGAAGTTCAAGGAGAAACAGTTTCGTTTTCGCTTAACAGAAATACGCCTCAAATAGTTTCTGTTCTTGATCAGGTCTGGTCTGCAGAGCACTGGCCAGATGGATCCAAATGGTAAAAACGCTTGTCTAGGTTTGCTTTATTAGAAGAACAGCACACAGCCTGAACATTTTATGGTGCGACTAACACTTTTTTAATTTTCTTGTCTATTCACAGAGACAAGAACTATTCATTTCAGTTCACTTCAGTTCCCTTATTGTCTTCCAAGGGGAAAATTTGTTTTTCAGCCAGAATTTCAAACATATAAAACAACATAGACAATGTTTTAAAACAGACAAAACATTCAAACACCTGTCAGTCTTTCTTTAAAAACAAACCAAATTTAATGAATCAATTAAATGCAGGTTTGGGTGCCCCCAGTTTTGCTTTTGAGTAAAGGTTGGTGGACATTTGTGATGCAAGGAAGTTAAAAGAAAAGCAATAAAAATCAAGATTATTAAAAGATGAATACTTTGTCATTCATAACATTTTACTTCGGCAGAAACTATGTAAACCTCATGGGTGCCGACTCCCAGTGAGATATCTTGAGGTTTTTTTTCTTCCTTTTCTTCCATTGAGCCCCACTATGCTCTCATGCTTTTTGTGAAACGTGCGGATCATCTCTAAAATTAACATTTTTCCCCAAAGGACAATAGTGATGACTAAAAATAACATTTCTATGTCGTTTCTCAGATTTTTCTAAAGATAACTAGAAAGCTTGACAGGAATGTTTGTATTTCAAATTCCGACTTTCAAATATTTCCCTGAACTTATCACCAGCCAATAAGTGCAAAGAGACCCATATGGAATTTCTTGGAAAATATTATTTCAGTCCGCCATCTTTATTATTTTTAAACAAACATCGTTTTCAACGCGTCTTTTGTGTTGCAGACAGCCACTTCATTTACTAAATATTTATTAAAGAACAATTCATTTCAGTTGCATTTATTATGAACGCAGGGTGTTCATGCTTGAATTATTCTACACGTTCTTAGTTTTTGCCTAATAACTCAATAAACCGAGTAGATAACACTTCTTGTTTTCATCTCCCTTCATGCCAGTTTGACAATGCGGCACTCACTGCGCCTGCGCCAAGATTCCAGGAAGCGTTAACATTTGTCTTACAGCAGCAGCTGATAGCTCCACCAGAAGAGCCTGGGACACCTGCTGCCGCTCAAACACGGTAAATATCCTCTCGCTGGAGCGTCAGTAAGAACACGGCGTGTCGGTAGAAGGAGAAAGAGTCTCTGTTTCTAGTCCCGCGTCGAAATACGGATGTCTGTAGACTGAGTGGTGTCTCGTCTGGACCCGGCAGTGTGTGTCGTTAGCTCACACCGGGAGATAAGATAAGGTTCAGCGTAGCGTCGTAACGATTTGCTCAGAGAATCAGAGAGCTGGAGTCATGGACTGATGGAGCCCCCACCACCACCAACACTCCCTCTCCTCATTGTGTCGATCAGACGCAGAGGCGCAGCATCAGAAGCCGTGCTGAGACCTCCACCCTCCGTCCTGTAGATCTCATGGTTGATCTGATTCAGACCTCAGTTGTCTGACGTGACATGTGAGAACATCGATCTGAAATTGTCTTATCTTCGCGCTGCGAATGTCTCACACTCCTGCATTTCTTAGCTTGTATCGCTTGTCTTTGGGTGCCTAGCAGGAGGGGGGTGTTACTGTCACTGAGGATAGTCCTGGTAAAACGTCATCTTTCAAAGACATGATCTAAAAAAAAAAGTTTTTATATAAACAGTAACTTAAGATTTACTATGTGCTGTAAACTATGGACTATGTGCATTTTCCAGGCACATAGTGCCATTTTATAGCACAATCAATTAACTACTTCAGTTGTTATAAAATGTTGTATACATCAAATATGACTTAAAGGTGTTTGACTTGTTAATTTAACACCTTGAAATTGGGCCTCTGTCTCTTTAAAAACTCCACCTTCAGGAAGTCATCACAACATGGCTCCTCTGTTACCCCTCTAACATTTTTACCAGCGCTGCACTGAGCAACAGCACGCATAATGAGCTCAGCAGATGCACAGTTCCACCAGGTATTTGCTAATTGCTGCTGGCTAGTCTGAAGGAGTTAAGTGACGGAGTTGTGAGTGAGGGCTTCTCTGAGTCGGAAGCTTGGAAACTGCAGCGCTACGGAGGGTCTGCGCCTCGAAGGCAAAGCTAGGTCCAACCAGGTGTTTTGTATTGCTGAATCAATCAATCAGTCAACTTTAATTCCCTCCCATGGCAGAATCAATTTTACATAATGTTGCCCCTTTAACACTTCCATTAAAGCAGATGTTTTGTTGGTCTGCTGCTCAGGGGGATTCAGGCGTTAACTTCACTATGAAGTAGGAAGAGCTCAGGACTAATCTTACACAAGCAAATGCTGCTCTTTGTGATAATGACTATAACAGGCGTGTCAAACTCCAGTCTTCAAGGGCCACTGCCCTGCATTTTCAGATGTGCCACTGGTCCAACACATGGAAATCAAATGGCTGAATTACCTCCTCAGTATGTAGACAATTTCTCCAGAGCCCTGCCAATGACCTAATTCTTTGATTCAGGGGTATTGCAGCAGAACCATGTCTAAAAGTTGAAGGACACCGACTGTCGAGGATTGGAGTTTTACATCTGTAGGCTATAGGGGCCATTTTCAATTAGTAGAGTCCATGTTGCTGCAGCAATACTGATGATTCAAAAGTCAGATATGTTCAGAATAACTACCAGTCCCATTGAGTTCAGTCTGCGGTCAGAGTGTGCGCTAATCAGAGAAGCTCATGACTGGAAAAGTAAAGGCTGCCTTGTTGTGGAACGCTTCATAGAGAATTGATTTGTCTCCCCAAAGAGTCTAACAGCTCTACATAGGTTTGAGAAGTTATATTAGCTGAGCCATTGCCTTTCTACGCAATTCTGCCCAATTCTCCTCTCCCTTCAGTGGTCTGGACAAAGCAAAGCATAGAACAAGGGGCTGATTTTTACCAGTCTATGGTTGTATCTAACCAAACCATGGGATTTTGGAACATTGTTTTTTGCATAGGAAAGACCAAAGAGTCAGTGAGGGAGGAACCATAGCGTCGTAACCAAATGTGAAGGAAGGTGATGGCTTGCTGCCATGGGGACCCGGCCATCTTACAGTCATTGAGGTGACCATGAACTGCTTCGCCAACAAAATTTCTCGTGTCAACTATGAAGCCATTTGTGACGGCTCCACCTTGACCCAAACCGGGCAATGATGAGAACAAGTAGTGCAAACACAACAGCAACCTGTCAATAACAAGGAAAAGAAACTCAGTGGCTGGACTTCTAAAGAAATATTCCTGTTGAAGGGGGTTAAAAGCTGTTGCATCAGGGACTCAGTCTTTCCTTGTGTGCCAGAAGTTGAGGTGGGAGGTTTGTCTTTAGCTAAAAAAAGATGTGTATTCATATAGCATAGTGATTACATACGTCTTTTATCTTCACAATGTTTCTAGTCACATTAGACAAAGGTTGTGTTTTCTCCCTGGGTCTTACAGTCACTTCCTCCCAAAACTGACATTGTGTTTTATTAACATTTCTTCAGATTTCTTTGAAAAGCATTCCAACATGAGCTGTTGTGTTACTCCGACTCAGTTAAATATCTACAGGTTTCTTTCTGCTCAGTCAGTTTGGAGGTAGACTGTACAAACTAAAACTTAGCATTGATCACAGTTCTCCTCTAATTTAGACCAGTGGGGAGTAAAACCAGAGATATTACCAAGTATGGAACCTGTTGTTGGAATTAACTTCACAAAAGTTAAAGTTTTTCCTTTTGCACAAAGAAAAACACCAGAAGAGTACAAAGATCAAGCCAGCTCCAGTAACGAGTGTCTACTTGGGAGGCCACTCGGGTCACTGTTAGAGCAGCATTCCAGGGAGGAGGCCCAGCCCCCCAGCCGTCTCCTGCACAGGTCGGTATGAGCTCCAGAGGGAGCGGCAGCCGATCCAACGGCTCGCTACCGCAGACCAAGATCTGCCAGTTCAAGCTGGTGCTGCTGGGGGACATGGCTGTGGGCAAGTCCAGCCTGGTACTACGCTTCGTCAAGGGACAGTTCGACGAGTTCCAGGAGACTACTATAGGAGGTGAGACGCAGTGGTGCTGATCAGGTGATTGTTCCTTATGAGAATACTTCGATGTTAACTTGTTGCTCTTTCATCTGTGTTTCTCCAGCTGCATTCTTGGCTCAGTCGGTGTGTTTAGACGACACCACAGTGAAGTTTGAGATCTGGGACACAGCAGGACAGGAGCGATACCACAGCCTGGCTCCCATGTACTACCGCGGAGCTCAGGCTGCCATCGTCGTCTTTGATATTACTAAACCGGTACATGAAGGCAAAGAACACATTATTAACGAGCTACGTAGTCTAATTAGAATGGCTTTAATTATACAGTCTTGTGAGAAGATCCATTATTTTGCCTCTGATTATGTGGTTGCAGGAGACCTTTGAGAGAGCTAAGGCCTGGGTGAAGGAGCTGCAGAGGCAGGCCAGTCCAAACATTGTTATAGCTCTGGCCGGAAACAAGGCCGACCTTGCTGAAAAGAGACTGGTGGAATACGAGGTACGACTTTTTTTTTTTTTTTCCATTTTAAACTGTCTATATCCATAGTTTAGGAAGAAATTGACAAAAATTCTAAATCCTCTACCAGTGGTCTCCAGCTGCATGCCTTGAGGGCCATAGTCCTGCAATTTTATAGACGTGTCCTTTGTCCTACACACTTGATTTCAATGGCTAAACTACGTCAACATCATGCAGTCAAGCGCTACAGAACTCTGTAATGAGCTAATATTGGAGCCAGGTGTGCTGAAGCAGACAGATCTAAAAGTTGCAGGACCCTGGCCCTAGTTTGAGACAACTGCTTTACACCTTCTCTTTTAGGAGAGGTCACAGTAGGGAGTCCATTACTTGTCCTGCTACTTCCTCAGTCAGTGTGCAGAGTGGGGATTTACATTGTCCTGTTAAATAATAGAAGGATATCCCTGGAAACCATGGTCTTGAATTCAGTGTACAGGGCCCTACAAAAGTTTAAGCCCGCACACAAGACCAAGCAAGACACACTAAAGTTTTAGCTGTACCATGACTAAATGATGGAGAGCTTATGAGGTGTGAATATTTTTGAAGGGGGGGATGAACTCTTTAAACCTCTGTGTATCACTAGTTTATGGTGGAATGGTTGTATTGCTAGAGCAGTCCACCCCTGGTAAAGCTGTTCAGTACAATGTCCAATTCATTAAACCCCTCCAATGATAAGGACAAGACGACACTGTCACTGATCAACAGTCCTTCTTTGTGTTACAAAGGAAGCCCAGACATATGCTGAGGACACCGGTTTGCTGTTCATGGAGACGTCTGCCAAGACAGCCATGAACGTCAACGAGCTTTTCTTGGCTATTGGTGAGACACCTTGTATCAGATTTAACACATTTAACTCTTTTGTAAATGAATTAATAATCTGGAATATGTGTTGTATTTTGCTAATCCAATTACAACTCTCATTTACTTTGCTGTAGCAAAAAAGATGCCAAAAACAGACACGCAGAACCCAACGCACGCAGCACGACATCGGGGAGTGAACCTCCAGGATCCAGACGTCCACTCCACCCGAGCCTGCTGCGGTGGGAACTAAAGCTCCTGAACCACCCCCGCTGTGTATTAACTCCCCCATCCATTCTCCCCTCCACCACAGTCCTGAAACTGCCACGTCGTGTTGCAGCAACATCCAGGGGTGAGCCTGATGTTGGGAAACCTGACGTCCGCTCCCCTCTGTGCGTTGCGCCCATCCTCCAGTCCAAGCAGACAGAAACTCAAAGGAAGGGGGAAGACAGAAGAAGAATGATGCCAATTGAATTAAGGGCGGACACTTGAGTTTGCCCACCAGACTTGAAGATTTTACTTTTAGAAATAACAGGCGAAGACCAAGATTGAGAAGTGCAAAACGAAGGAATGTGCAAGGCAGTGGCAGGCCTGTTGTAGTATTTAGCACTAATTGTGAAAATCCTGTTTCTCTCTGCCTTGCATCAGTTTACTCACTGTCCTGTTGCATAAACTGAACAGTACATTCTTGTGAGTGGACAGAACTAGAAAAGGGAGCTTTCTTCTTCTTCTTTGTGGAGCTTGCTTTGTCTCATTTTGAACCGATCAAAGTCTGCTGTGAATACTGCCCTATAACACTGTCCTGGAATGATCTGTAACCCTTCTGTCATGCTTGAAAAGATCCATATCACAATTTCTCAAGTGTGTCAGCCTGGTCAAATTTCTAGTGTGATGGTTTAGACTTCATTGCCTTCCGGCTGTAATATTCCAGCCTGTCCAAATCATGTCCTGTAGTCTAGGTAGAAACTTAAATTTACTACATGAGGCCAACGTGTTAGCGCACACAAAGCTAAACCTGTTTGTATTTTAGGTATTTAAGATGTAATGTTGAGAAACTCCCTGCAACGTAGTGCATGAGCAGTGATAAAGAAAGAGGGGAAACTTTACCACAACACTATGACCTTGATGTGGAGGGGATGTTGGGCACTATACACAGTGGATAGCGGGGAAATCCAAAAGGTTCAAATACCAGAATCCTGCTGTGAGTAGATCTCTTAAACCAACTGAAGGGCTGCACTGAGTTATAGAGGTGATTCGATTGCAGATAATACCATGGTGTCTGCTTCTGTGCATGTAAAAATTCTCGCCTCAGATCACTGATATCCTGGGGTTGTTTGTTTAGTTATGTAGAAGAAAGCAGAAAAGATCTAAAATGAAGCTCAAAATAACCCACGTTTCCCTGTGGGATCTTTTCTGCCCGTCTTCTGGTAAGTGTCCCTCGTTTGTCTCTTGTCACGGTGATCTTAGATGGTTTTATGAATTAACTTATTTTCAGACAATGCTCTTGAAACGAGTTAGGTGTGCTTGTTAGCTGTCAAACCTCCCTGAAGAAAACAGGAAAAAAAAAAAAATGTTGGTAAAACACGAGAACAGAAGTGCCTACTCCAAGTTTTCTTTTTCCTTGGTGTGACTTTTTTTGTGGACAGGGCGCAGGAAAAGCACTTCCCTGACACTGGCTTGTATTTAAAACAACATGGCGCCTTGTTGTTAAGCTACACTGTAATGGCTCTTTGAATGGATGTAAAGAGATCTTTTCAAAGACACTGTATGTCATATATTGTCCTTATTTTAATGAAATGTATGTTGACTTTAGCGGATCACACTTGTAAACCTGGAATGGATTGTTCAAAGGACTCTAATCAGTGTTATAAATCTATTTGATTTAAACCAACAGTGGTGACCAGTGCATTATTTTCCCTTTTCAATTTCTTGAAAAACCCTTTCAAGTACCTTAAAAGCGTGAAAAATGTATTTATGCAATTTGGAGAAGAGTTCATGCAAAACGACCTACAAATGAGGATATAACAGTGCAGTTAATAAAGCTAACTATAAGCTACTTGGAAGGAACACGACAGGCAGGAAGGCTCTGTCAGACCCTCAGACAGAAAAAATTGTGCTGGAAGTTCTATAAAGGATGCTGAAGGTGAAGTGTAGTAGAAAGGTGGACATTAAACTCAAACTTTAATGTGTAATCTCAATTAATCCCCAGAAAAGCTAACAATAGCTAGTATACTAGCAGTAGCTATCTTTAGCAATTACGTCAATATTAGCATGTTAGTTTACAAGGCCAAGAATTAGTTATTATACTATTAGTTATTAGCTAGTAGCCAGCTAGCTAATAACTAGCTAGCTGGCTAGTTATTAGCCAGCTAGTAACAGCTTAGCTAGTGGACAGCAGGGAAATCCAAAAGGTTCAGATAGGCATCTGAACCTATCTGATGCCTATCAGGTAGGTTCAGTAAATTAGTGGAAACTGTTGTGCTTTAGCAATTACTATCTGCATATTAGCTTGCAATAGATAACTACTATATGAATTGAGCATTACCTAACAATATTACCTAACAATATACTAATTTTAGCATGATGACTAATATTAGCTAAAAATATTAGCTATTTGGATGCCTTTCCATCCAAATATTAGTTTTTGTGTTGATGTGAAGTAAGGCAGAGATATGCAACACCAATTTTTGGAGTGTAAACACAATCAATAGGATGCACATTTTTGAATTTATATACAACAAAAAGTTTTGGAGATTTGTTTTAACGTATATGGGGATTGTCTTAGTTTTTAATTTGGTTTAAAGCTATTACCTATATTCAGAAACATGTAGAATCTTTTTTTCTCCTCCTGCAGTGGTGTCCAGGTGTAGAAAAAAAACCCAACTCCTGACATTAGCCTGTTTCCCACCAACACATCTCTTGGTTATAAGAACTTTTCCAATAGTAACGGCTACAGATGGAACGGCATGAAGCCCCAAAAAGGACATTGCAGGGAAAAAAAAGCAAACAAAAAAAACATGAGTACCAGATACAATTTTGTGCTTACCAAATCTTGTGCACACAAGAAAGTTTATTTTTTCCTTCAATGTCATTTTAGCGGGTCTGCAATGTGTTACCCACAGCTTTTCCGAACCAAACTGGACCTCAGTATCAGCCTGGAAAAACTTAATTGTCCTTTTAGCTGGCAACCCCTGCAAAGACAAAATAAAATCTAGAATCTGACTGAAAGTCAATGTCATCTGTGGTTTTAAAAATGGTAAGAGCTACTATAATTACCAGAATTTATAATGAGCTGAACACTAAGTTTAAATGGGTGGTTCCCTTTTTTATTTCAAATACAATAAAAGGTTTCAAGTTTACATAATGCATCATTCAGTGTACAGTAGTTTTTCTTCTAGCGTGAAACTGATGCAATTTTACTTAAAGAGCTGAGACTTGTTGGAAGTGTGCGATTAGAAGTCAGAAAAATGATTCAAAACTATTTAGAAAGTTGGAGCATCTGCAGAAAATGTAGAAATACACAATTCTCCTTGCAGATCACTAGGAAAAAATACACTCAGTACTTTTGTTAGGATATTGAGAGAAATTTATTTGCAAGTTCCTTATTAAAATTAATTCAAACGTATTTTGCTGAAAGATTAAAAAAATCAGTATGGCTGAGGGTTCAGCCATACTGCATTGAAAATACTGTTTCTAATAGCCACAATTGACTTTTTTTATTTAGTAGTGGATTATTCAAAAAAAAAAAAAAAACAGTTTCAGCTTCTTTAATCTTTGCCATTAAATTAGAATTTCCTATTACCAAAAATAACTGAAATTCAACCTGTTTTCTAAAATGATCTGGTTCTGTTTAAAACATATAAAATGACATCTTAATAAAGAAGTCCGTTTCCTGCATTCTAACCCTCACACTCGTTATCGTCCGTGGTCTGGTAAATGACCTGGTTCCTGCGTTTGATTCTGGGAGTCGCGTTCCTGCTTCCCTCTTCGCTGCTGCTCCGCTTCAGGATGCGAGCAGTGGCTTCCTCGTCACCGCTCCGTCCTTCCTGTTCGCCCTCTGGCTGAGCGGGAGGAGCTCTAGGGGTAGAGTGGGAGGGGGGTGGCAGGTCCATCAGGACGGTGGGGGAGACGGTAGATTTGGGCTCCGGCAGGATCATCCGACTGGGGGTGTGGGTATCTGAGGGCAGGTCCGCCTTTGCTCCTTCTTCCTCCTCCTCTTCTTCTTCCCACTCGTCTTCGATGGTGATCTCATCAGGGTTAAAAGAACTGGATAACCCTGAAGTATCCGTCGGATACTCGCTGGGTTCATCCAGACTTTCATCCTCGTTCTCGTCCCCCCCGGTGGCGCTCTGGGACCTGCCTGCGTTGTCACCCCTCTGTCCGACCTTACAGTAGATGTCTGTGAGGCCTAACTTGGCGCAGAGCTCTGTCGTTTGTGGGTTGGTGTTGTAGCTCGGGGGGGCGTGTGGCTGGGGGTGGCCAGGGTCGTACGGCGGGACGGTACGGCTGAAGTTGTCTGGAATGCTGAGTTCCCCGCTGAGATCCTCCATCACCTGCATCATGTCAGCCTCCGAAGCTCTGAAGTCCCACCTGACGGTTACAGACAATCCACAGCAGCGTCAGGGAAAACCATTGTTCACGACCAACAAAAACACAAATTCTTGAATTCTTTTGCTTGCGAAAAGAGTGAGAAATTTTCCTCCTCCTGTGTTTCTAGTTCAACGCTCTCTGGCTTTCAAACAAAAACCTTACAATGAACTCACTGACACTCAAAACGGATAGATAGATTTAGTCGTCGTGCTGCAAAGGTTTTTGTACATTTGACAGCAGAGTGTGCAAGGCACTTGCTGAAAACATAACAAACGTCGCAATTTTGGTCCTCAACTAAACCGAGTCTACCGGACTGTCTGTTATGAAAACACAAGAAGACTGTCTACAGTTCTAAATCCAGCGTGTTCTGCAACAAACTGAAAGCTAAAACAGAGCCGCTCTGCCTTCCTGTTACATGTAAGACGTGTCATGACAGAGAAAACACTGTTTCCTTTTGATCAGTGTCTTACATCTTTGACTTTTAGACACTGTTTTTGACATCCCACCAACACTTACTAACATGTAGTCTTCTATCCTCAGTAGCAGTTTTCACACTGAAGAGTGTTTTTGTTGGTGTGATCCCTGAAGAATTATTGGAGTTTTGAGGTTCTAATCAGTCAGTCGCGCTAAAAATGCTTGCAGCTTAACTCAACAGTTTCTCTGCAAATGTCAAAGTTATCTGTTAATTAAAAAGAAAAAAAATAAGAAGTTTAAGCATACTGTGTGCTGAAATTCATTTAGATTGAGTGTGTGTCGTGTCATTTATCTTGGGAACCTTTGCGTACCGTTTGTGCAAGCCGTTATTCTCTGGGGGGTTCCAGCGCTGAGGAGTGGTCACCTGCAAACTGTTGGTGGCTTTCAGAACAGCAAACCACTCTGGGTCATATTCCAGACCTTCAGATGAACTCAATCTGTCTGGAATATCAACAATCTGAAAGATACAAAGACATACTGTGAACAGACATGTATGAAATAGCGTAGTATCTATGAAGAAGACTTTTTCTGACCTGCAAAAACTCTCTGTAGGGGAGACATTTATCCAGAGACAGGAACTTGGTGACACGTGTGGCTGCGTTACCCTTAGGCTAAAAAGAGGAGAACCACGTTTTTTTGTTTTTGTTTTTTTAAAAACTGAGCCATATTCCACCTGAAGAGACTGAGACACTTACTGGATGCTGCATGACAGCAGCAAACTTTACATGGAGATGTGCAGAGAACCAGTAGCTGGGCTGCAGATGGGCCAGCAGCTCCTCAGCAGCCGGACTTCCCAGTGTGTTGGTCTCCACTTCCGACCGCAGGAACTTCTTCTTCCGTAACAGATCCTCTGTGTTTCCATAGTGGTAGATTCTTCGAGGCCAGTCATGGCTCATGAAAATGTCTATGGGCATCTGGATCTTTTTTTTTTTTTTGAAACAGTAATTTACCAGTAAGACACCAAAAAACACCAAAAAACAATATGCAGTTCATATTTAAGCCTGTCACAATAAGCAAGGAATCAGTTAATCACATAATAAGCTGAGACTTCATAATCCATTTTATTTATGGTTTTAGTTTTCTGTTTTTTTTTAAGTTTCCGTTCTATTTATTGTTTTTGGTTGTCGTGTTTTACTTTGGATATTAAAAAAAAAAATCTTCCAGTTCCAGAATTCTTTTCAAGATTGAAGTGGCAGTATTATGTGTCTTCCCGGCACATAGTGCCATTTTATACCACACTCAGGTAACTATGTTAACTTGAGCTCTTGTTAAAATTAAGTGTATATGAAATATGATTTAAAAAGAAATATGACTACCCAGTTTAACCCCTTGAAATTGGGCCTCTGTCTCTTTAAAAACTCCTGCTCTTTCTGAAACTCCGCCTTCAGAAAGTCATCACAACATGGCTCCTCTGTTAACTCTTTAAAAATGTTTTTACCAGCGTTGCACTGAGAAGTAGCTCCTATAATGAGCTCAGCACATGTGCAGTTCCACCAGGTGTTTGCTAATTGCTGTTGGCTAGTTTATAGGAGCTGTGTGCTCCTTCAGACTAGCTGTTGTGGGAGAGGCGGAAGCTCAGAAGCCTGGAAATTGCAGGAGCTTCATGCTTGAAGGCGGAGCTAGGTCCACTCAGGCGTTTTGCACAGCTGAAAGGTTGCCATGGAGATTAAAGGATTCGCAAACATGCATGAAAGAATCCAGGCAATATGCTTTTGATGAGGAAATAAAATTATAACATGATGTAAAACTCAAATAAGTAAATTTTACAAAATACTGCACCTTTAAAGTTTATTGCCCTTTGAGAAAGTGAATTTGAATTATGCTGTCATCGATACATTACTTGAAAATGGTCTCAAAACAACAATATTAGTGTTTATCGCAATAACTTCTGGGACAATTTGTCAACCAGCAAAATGTGCTATTGTGACAGACCTGTTCATATCTGAAGGATTTGCAGCTGAATATTAGATCTTGATGTACCTGTTTCAGTTTAAACACCTCCATATTCCTGATGTGGTACACACTGCGGAGCGTTTCGGGATTATACGGAGGCAATTCGTGGTGACCTTAAGGGAAACACGCTCTGTCAGTGGAAAAAAACATATCAAAATATTTTATATAATTAAAAAAACATATAAATGAACAAACCCTTTCTGTAGTCGTGTGATTTATAGATTCCAGACAGGCCACCGATCCTGATCCCTTTATAGCGGACGATGCCAGCGTAACCTGGAGACATAAAGCCAAGTTAATATTAGTTAATGTATTGGAAGCCCAGGTCTAAAACCTTCTGCTGCTCACCCAGGTAATAAATGTTTGGAGCAACCCAGCCTCCGTACGGCAGCTCCTGCAGGTGGTTGGAAGCCTCATGGTTCCCTCCGATGAAGATGGTGAGAACTGGAGCCTTCTTCTCTCCAGAGTAATACCTGCAACAGTCCCATCACGTCTCAGCAATGTCTGCACCACCACCATCATCACCATCAACCAAAACCAAACCACTGACTTGTAAAATGTCTGCATAGTCCGGTACTTGGCAGGCACCGCCATGCACTTCAAGTCTCCCTCATTCCGCACCGCCTGGAAGTCTCCACAGCAGAGCAGCAGATCCACTTTGATCGACTCCTTCTTCTCCAGATACTCGATGGTCTCATAGATCTTGTCCAGCTCGCCGTGGCAACAGCCTTCTACTGCGATCTTCATGCTGCGGGGAACAGGTGAGCTGCAGATTACCAAACGAACTTACATTCACACTGTGAGGTTTAGAGATCGGCATGAGATGCCATCGACTATTACAAACATTTGGAACTTGACTTCTGTCAAAATTTTATTTTTGGTTATGAGAATGTAAACGGAGAATGTGCAAGATGAGCTCTACAATTTTTAATTTTTTTTTTACACTAAAATTTGCAAACTATTGTGAAAAGCTTGCGGAAGGAAACCCAAAATGTTTGACACAAATCAGTCATACTGTTTATAAGGCAAAGCAATCAAATACTGAGGAAATGCATGAAAACTTCTGACTTTGAAGACATTATTAAATACATCTATGCCATTTTCTTTCTCTCAGTACTGTAACATTCAGAAAACAGAAATGATTTTGGTGATTCTTACTAAAACAAGAGAAGTTCGGTTTGATTTAACTTGATTTAAAAGGTGGATGTTTCAACTGTTACACTACTCAAAAAATCATTGTAATTGTTTTATTGTAGGACGTCACCATGGTCTGTGTTTTAGGCATTCTAAGCCTTTGCATGCAGTTAATCAGTTTTTGATAATGACAACCTACAAATTAAATTGTACATAATATATTCAAAGCAAGCAAATACTGACTTAAAATGCATTAAGAACGTGAATGTGAAAGTATTTTTCTGACTTGGTGTTGCTATTTGTCAAAAGGATAGTTTTAACAAAGCCTAATTTATTAAAAAATCTATATTTCCATTATGGCAGCCAGATTATTAGTAGTAGCTCAAGTTCTACAGCAACAAACCAAACACAGCACGCCTCAGCTAGCAATACCTTTTGAAACGAAACAATGCAACGACAGAAGCAGACGTATAGCAATTTAGTACATGCGTGAGTCAAGTTTTAGCTGAGGCGGTTACTGCTGTCCAGGGATTGTCCATAGAGGTCCTAGTTTTCTTCAAAACACATGATTTTGTGACTAATCCACAGTTGAAAGCGATAGAACGAATTTTCCCACCTTGCTTTTACCATTCAACGCGCATGCGCAGTACTCTTTCAGCGTGTTTTCAGACTCGGAAGCAGATTCATCTTGAATGTGTTGATTACATTTTTTTTTATTGTTGTTTAACATTTGTGTTTCTAAATATCATATATGATGAAAAATAATATTCTAATGAGGGTTTCTTAGCTTTGTTTTAATTTTGACAGTGGTTTGATCTTGGTAACGTATCGAATCGGGCTGAAAAGGAGGACACCTACGTCACTCTTATAAACAACATTTACCTAAGTGGTAAAGCCACAGACTGTCAGACAGCTCGCCAACACAACCAGAGCTGTTTTGTTCTGTATCCAGTAATAATTATCACAGCCGAACTCACACAGGATTCTGGTGCGTTATTAGGAAAGGAGAGTTCGTGGAAAGCCCCGTGGGACGGCCGCCGTTACTTTTTAAAGCCGCTCATAGTTGCTCTGGGGGGCGGAGTGTCCGCGGAGTGCTGCGCCGATTAGGGCGCCCGCTTGGAGGAAGAGAGATGGCGTGCTTATTGGAGGCCCCTCTCCGCATCAGTGTCCTGTCTGTGAGTCTCACTCTCATAATTTAAGCCGGGTTGCAAAATGTTCCCCCCAAAATCAAGCGGTTGATATCATGGAAACGGTTATAAACAGCTAGGGAGAGTTAAACCCCAGCATTAGCTTTGGAAGTTAAACGGGCTCAGCTGCATGTAGCTGTGCTCCTACATAGCTCTTAAGGGGAACGTCTTTTACTCCCCCTTCGCTCTGCCGGGCGGAAACATATGAAACACTATTGCTGACGAGTTTGTCTCATGGACGCCCGCCCCAGCGGTGCTCTCCCAAAAACAAATGAAGCAGCCACAGGAGCTGTCATGTCAGTGTCATTTGGAGTGAGTTAGCAGCTAGCTGCAAATTGAAAGTGTTTAAACAGTTTAAACATGTTTACATAACACATAAAGCTCCAATTGAAGACAGTCACGGGAGTTCATTTCTATTTCCACTATCTGTTATAATTTGTTTTAAACCACTGAACCTCCTGCTTAGTCTTACATTTGTAAACTTAGCGTTGTTAAGCTAACGTCAAATGCTGTGAAGTTAGCAATGTACAATTAAGCTAACGCATCTAATACATCTGTCAGCTCCATTATAGTTTTAAGTGAGTGAAAATAAGCTAAAGTGGGGCCATTTTTAGGATATTGCGAAACCTTTAAACTAGAGTTAGTGGCTGCTTGATATTATTTAGCTAAAGTTTAGTGAAGGTTAAAAAGCAGTCGCAACATACCCACATTTTAGCTACACAGAATCGAAAATACTGTTTTGTTTGCGTATTTTTGAGCATGAAAAGCTCTTACAATATGCATATTGTAACAATATGCGATCAACCTATGTGAGAAAACTGCGAACAGAGGTGTTCAGACCCGTGATGTTGCAGGTGTAATCATGCTGTGTGCGTGTGTTGGCATCCGGAGCCTTCCAACAGCATCACTGTGCTGTTAGCTGGCGGACCTCAGGGGTCATGTGGAGAGTTCTGGTCCAAGCTGTCAGTGGAATAAACAAAGTTTTCCGGTGTCACATGCAGCCGCATTAAATGACAGATAAAACAGCTTTGTGTGGGGGCTGCTAGAATGAAGACTTCTGTATGCAGTACATGTATAGTACATGTATGCAGCACATGATTATTTCTATGCGAGCTAGAGATAAGTTGTGTTTTGTGATTTATGTTTGAAAAGTTTATGAGATTGTTGTTTTACTGAACTGCTATGTATTTGTCCAGCATGAACGTCAAAAACAACATTTTGCTGGAAATTCTTTAGATTTGCTTAAGTTTATTAGCCCTCTCTACTCAAATCTGCACTGTTGTTTGTATTGTGTGAGAAAACAGGTGAAGACTTAGCCATTATATTCAAAAGTAAACAAGTTTTAATGTACTTTATGTAGTATTTATGTGACAAGCCAACAGTGGCATCCATTTTTATTCAGTTTTCCTGAGTCAGTCCTTTGTAGAACTATAACCACATTTTTCTGTAAATACAGCTGGATGCTTTCTTCCAGGATTGCCCAAGCTGAAGAACAGCATCCAAACAGGATGATGCTACAGTGGGAGATGCAGAGTCCAGGGCCACGCTTTAAATATTTTTGGAGACCAGGGGATGATTTTTCTTTAACTTCACCATTATGCACAACTTTGCGTTGGTCACAGAGAATACCATACAATACCTATATAATTTGGTTTTAATGTGGCAAACAGTGAACGGTTCAAATAGTCTGAACACTCTTAGTGTTGGAGTTCATATCTCTGGATTCGTATAGTTATATTTATTGGTTTTGTCTACACAGGAAGTCACCGCCACCAGTCGCCATTATGTTGACCGACTTTTCGACCCTGACCCACAGAAAGTGCTGCAGGGAGTCATGTGAGTCTAGCAGTGCTGAAGTTCTTCAGTTAAGCATTATGTTTTAAAAAGATGCCTGTTTTTTTTTTTTTTTATTCTTTTTTTGACCAATTGTTCTGTACGGAAAATGCATTAATGATTCACTTATACAAATAAGCAACAACACTGTTTATACAAAAGTGAATCAATTTATGATAAATGCAGGTGAAGTATTTTTGCATGTAGTTTCTAGGATTTCTTGTCTTCCTGGTTTATAAATATGACACATATATGTCATCTCAGTGCTGGGTAATATGGGGAAAAAAGAATATTACAATATGTATTTTTCTATTTTTATTGAAGGATTTCAGTGTTTAAAGTTTCAAATTAATCCAGATTCTAAAATGGCTTCTATCTGAACACAAAGTACAATGAAAATAAACATTATTAATAATAATGACATTTATTCTCAAAAGTCACCCTTAAATGACACAGAATTTCTTCAGACCTCATGGAACATTATGGATTACAAGTGAAGAAGCAAAAAAAACATTTACAAACTATATGAAGATGTTAATATGTTTATGTGAAAGCTTAAAAATAGAGAAAATGAAGTTGACAGGTTGCAATCTATCGTTTAAAAATGCTTTGAAGAAATGGGAACTAGGTACCTACTATTTGATAAACCACACATATTGCCTGTCATATTAAGTTTTAAAGCCTACCTTTATCTTTGGTATTTTCATTTTCTGTTTCTCCTTTAAAATATTAGTTATTTTATTCTCTGGGCTACATTTCTACATGAGGACACAATTATCTTGGCAGGGGGCTGTATGGTAAGGGAGGTAAAAAAAAAAAAATCCCCAAAGCCCACTTTGGGAGAACTTCAGCAAAGACTTGTATCTCTGGACTCCATAACAACCATTAGATGCTAACTACATCCCAACTGGTATCTTGGTAGACACATGTAAACCTGTGGAGTTTGCTAAACTTTATTGGAACTGTAACAGGAACGTATGACCACTGTTGAGAATCGTAAGAGATGTGTGATCCTGTGGGCCTGTTTCCCTTCAAAAAATTGATTGATTTATTTTCCAACCCTAACACACGTGGACAAAGCAACACGAAGTTGTTCACCAGATCTTCTTTCATCTTCATCTCAACACCCAGACGTAAATTCTGTGGAAGATCTTTGTCTGTGTAGATGCAGAGGTCAGATTCCTCTTTCTGTGCTCCAACTAAGTAAAGGTTTTGAGAAGATCAAGTGTTGTCCTGTCGGCATACAGAGGTTGTGGATCATATCCAGTTAATAAATTTATAACTGCGTGCCGTGATTTGGGTTATTTTAACTTACCTCATGTTTCAGGATATTATCATTTTTCCAATGAGAGATTTTCCTGAAATGAACCGATGTGTTTACATGTACATGTTTTCATCTGATACTCTGTATCAGAACTCAGAATAAGGTAGATGACATGTAGTCTGACTATTTCCTGGTTATTTTTATCCTTAGCGGTTACTAGCTCTAGTTACGGCTTGTAGCTCTCCGCTATCTAAACTCCACCTGCACTTTCCACCAGCTTCACTCAGCTGCTGTTTGATGTAATCCGGGTCACTGGCACAGCACAAGAAAGGTTGCGTCAATAAATATGTGTTGAGCAAGTTCATATTGGACTTCAGATTTATAGAAATCAATCAGTTACACATGAATATTTTCTGTTTCACCTCAAATAAGCGTATCAAATCTTTAATCTCTGGTGCAATTATTCAACCATGCTTTTTTTAAAATTTTACTAAAAAATTATAATCTGGTGATAAAATAAATTTTCCATGACAAAAATGAATTAACATAACAATGTGGTCATCACATTGTCATGATTAAGGATTTGCTCCCTTACAAATTTCTTCTTTTTTTTACTTCCTTGCCGCACTTTAGTGTTTCTGATTGTACAAAGTTTTTTTTTTTCCCAAATTAAACAAAGATGATATGGGTAAAAACAAAATGCAGTTTACAAATTATGATATTATTTAATAAGGCAAAACTATCTAAAATACAGTAGCTAAATCATGAATTGTTTTTAACTAGATTTTTTCCGTTCAATTTCATTACCCACACTAAGACCTGATTATAAACTCATCTGTAAAGTCGAGAAATCACTTCACATACACTGTCATGATTGACAGTGCTAAGACCCTCCTCCTGGCTCTGATTGGTTGTTTCTGAGAAGCAGTGGTGCATTTCTGCAGATGGTGATAGGACAGGAGGAGGTGGATTAGCTTTTCACTGATCATCTGTCTCATACTCTTCTCTTGTGGCATAGTGACAGTTTTAACGAATGTGTAAAAAAACCTTTTTTTTTTTTTTTTTACATATACAAGTTACATGCTGCAGCTTTAAACATTTAAGCGTCACAAAACAAACAAACAAATTAACTACTGTATCCAAAGAAAAGACTCTCATGTATCTTTTTGTTGTTTTATTTGTCTTTCCCTTAGTGATATGAAGAATGCTGTCATAGGAAACAACAAGCAGAAGGCCAATCTGATTGTCCTTGGAGCTGTTCCGAGGTACTCTGCATGTCTTTTCATTTCCATCTTTTCTCTTGCCATTTATTTATTTTTCTTTCTCTGTTGTTTTAAGCGCATCAGCATAAATATGGTGGTAAACAAACATTAGCATAGATCACATCTGCTGTGTCAGGTCTGCTGACTATTCCAGACCTGTGGGTTTTTTTAGGCTTTCTTCCTTGTGTGCTGCTGTCTGTGATCTGATTTACATTTAGTAGTTTATGAGACATAATAAAACTGAAGTGTTGGCCTTTAAGTTGTATGATGATCTCATCTATAGCAAATGTAACACCAGATCCTGCATTCGCACTGACAATAATGCAGTGCTTTGTTATAATCCAGGCATTTTTTTTTTTTAACAACATGAGCTTTTTATTGCTGACCTCAGCTTCTCAACTAGATGTGCTCTCCTCTTTTTATTGGTCCGTTTACATGAAAACAAACTCAAAATTCTTAAGAGAAACAATGAGGCCATGGTTGAACAAAATATCAAATCTGACTCACTTACACCTACACATACCAAATTCAAAACGTAATTTTAAGTGATCTATTGAAACAACAATTAAAGTGACAGATTTAATAGTTGGATGTTATATTACGTATTACATTTAAATAGGACAAAATTAACTTTTCAGCAAGATATAGGAGTTTGTTTTAAGTCAATAATTCCATAAGATTGATGAAAAAGTATCTTCTGGCAGACAATTTCACATACATCATGAGTAAAATGTCTTGTTACAAGTAAAATAATCTTCCAGTTCAAAAACTAGAACTTTTTCATCAATATTAAGGAATAATTGATTTAGAACAAGCTCCTATGACTTGTAAAAGTTGTAAGTTAGTTTTGTTGTATTTCAATTGTACTAAGATATTTGCAGTAGAAACTAGATCAAAAATACTTGGTAAGATTAGTTATTTTTGCAGTGTCAGTCTTGTTCCTTGCAGGTGATGAAGTTGGTTTCAGGTTTTCTCTCTCTCTGGTCCAGGTTATTGTACCTGCTTCAGCAGAGCTCATCCAGCCTGCAGCTGAGGACGGAGTGCGCCGTGGTGCTGGGCAGTCTGGCCATGGGCACCGAGAACAACATCAAGTCCTTGGTGGACTGTCACATCATCCCCACCCTGCTCCAAGGTGAAGCTATAAAACATATTGCCATGCATGCAAATAAGAAAACAAGGGCAAACGGTCGTTCCTTTTGCTTCGCAGGTCTCCTGTGTCCAGACCTGGTCTTCACTGAAGCCTGTCTTCGATGTCTCAGAACTGTCTTTATCAGTCCCGTTACGCCTGTGCAGCTGCTGTATACAGTAGGTCACCTTAAACCTGACTGTGCAGCACATGTTTACAGGGCCTTCCTTCCCTTGTAATTCTAGATCCTTGCAATGTGATTATTCACAATAATATATCTTTTAGGTCCTATGCGCTGCAAAGACACTAAATCTTACCAAGTATTTTAGGGCTGTTTCTAGTGCAAAGGTCTTTGTACACTTATAGTAAAGCAAAACTAACTTACAAGAAGCCGTAAAAAAAGATGGAACTTGTTTTGAGTCAATAAAACCTTAATATTGCTGAAAAAACAATACTAGTTCCACTGGCAGATTATTTTATTTATAATTACCGGTAAACATTTTCCCCGTGTTACAAGTGAAATAATCTGCCAGTGGAATTATTACTTTTTCATCAAGGAATTATTGACTTAAAATGAGCTCCTATATCTTGCTCAACAATAACTTTTAAGTTAGTTTTGCCTTATTTCAAGTGTACTAAAATGTTTGCGCTAGAAACTAGACCAAAAATACTTGGTAAGATTTAGTGTCTAGGCATGTGTCTATTTGACTACAGCATTATTTTTCAGATGACTCTTCTGTACATGTAGAGGAATGAGTTGATATATTTTACAGTACCGTTAGAAACCACTTAGTGACGTCTCTAAGGTGAAGTTGATGCTTTCTGAACTGGATTCAGTGAGGATTTGATACTGCAGGAACTTAATCGCGGCTTCACTATTCAAATTCAAAAATACTTTATTGATCCCGAAGGATCAATTTCACATGTATATTCACCACATTGCTCTACATTTATTTTCAGAACTGTAATGTAAATATGCTTGCTTCTGCTTTTTGTCAGTACTGTGAGGCCATGCACATATAGTGTTGTTGTATGTTTTACTGAAGGATCCCACTGTGATTCCCCATCTCATGTCTCTGCTGAGCAACTCCCAGAGAACCCAGGAGTACATCACTCAGATCTTCTCCCACTGTTGTAAGGTATTTGACAGTATTTGGTCACACACCAGCATGATGGATTCAATCCCATGCGCACGTGCAAGCACGCGCACAGACACAGACACATATATCCAGACTGTAATCCGCTGCTGATTGTTGTCCGCAGACCCCAGAGCACCAGACGGTTCTTTTCAACCACGGCGCCATCCAGAATATCGCCCCTCTGCTTATTTCACCCTCCTATAAGGTACGCAGTTCCTCCCAGTAAGGTCGTCTGACGTGTTTTCACCGTCAGTGATGCGTACATCAACTTCTACATCATTCCCTCCTCAGGTCCGGATGCAGGCGTTAAAGTGTTTCTCAGTCCTGGCCTATGAGAACACTCAGGTCTCCATGACACTGGTGAATGGTGAGATTCTCACCTGCTTTTGCTTTTCCCTCCACTTTTTCTCCTCTTCTGAACTCTGCTTGTTGTTCTGTTGCTGGCAGTGCTGGTGGATGGTGAGCAGCTCACTCAGGTATTTGTTAAAATGATGCAAAGGGATCAACCCGTTGAAATGCAGCTAACAGCAGCCAAATGGTGAGTGTTGCACCGGTTTTTCCAATAACACATCATAGTTGCAGTATGTAACTTTTACAAACAATATGTTTCTTTTTTACATATTTGGTAAAACTATCACTATGTCCAAACAAGATAATATGAGACAGATAATCTGTGGAAAAAGATTATGGCTGTCTGTAGAAATACACTCTCCAGTCAGAAATAACCAATGAGAGCCAGGAGGATGGTCTTAATGGGGTCAACCATCACAATCGGGCCTCTTATGAAAACACATTGGCCTGGAAAAATAGAATTGGGTGGGTTGTTAAAATTTGGCCTGATTTTCCTTTGACATATTTTTTAGAAAGTATTCATAGGAATATTTAGTTGAAATATCTATCGTTGTGTGGCAGAAAAGCACAAAAGTTGTACATTTTAATAAATGTACATCTTCTTACACTAATTTTATTAGTTCATTTATTTTTAAATGTCTAAAATCTCTCAGACCAGAGTCTGTCATGAATGCTAAAGCTAGTTAGCGTAGCCCACAGTGACAGCAGATAAATAGTTTTTCTGGAATGGGAAGTTGTTTCTCCATCATTAAGTAGCTTATACACGTGCATGATTGACAGCACTAAGGCCTTTCTCCCGGCTCCAATTGGTTGCTTTTGGTTGGTAGCGGTCCATTTATGCCAATTGAAAATTTATCACTGGGAGGAAGTGGAAGAGCTATATTTTTATTTTCCTATTCCCACAGGTCATCTGTCTCATACCATACTGTTACGATATGGTGCCAGTTTTAACAAATCTGTAAAAACCACACTTTTTTATAAACGTTATAGACTTCAGCTTTACAGTTAGAGTGTGTTTGTTGTTTGCGTCGACCTCACTTGCGCCTGCTGTTTCCGTTCCAGTCTAACCTACATGTGTCGAGCAGGTGCCATCAGGACAGACGACGGCTGCATAGTACTAAAGGTTTGGATCTTTTTACCCCTGCTTGTTGTCCTAACTATCGCCGGTGAGCCGTTTCTGTGCGACGTCACTTCCTGTTGTGTGTTCAGACGTTGCCCTGCCTCGTGCGAATGTGCAGTAAAGAGCATTTACTGGAGGAGAGAGTGGAGGGTGCAGAGACACTAGCCTACCTGATGGAGCCTGACGTGGAGCTGCAGAGGATCGCCAGCACCACCGACCACCTGGTGGCCATGTTGGCCGACTACTTCAAGTACCCCAGCTCTGTGTCTGCCATCGCTGACATCAAGAGGGTGGGTCTAAGCAGGCCTTTTACATGTATCTGACTGAAATGGAAAGTTTGGGTTATATGAAATAAGTTATATTTCCTGTACTAGTTGTAGAAAGATGTTTCATTGCGCTGTTTGTGGGAGAGTGGTTATCTCCTTAGATTGGTGAAAGCCTTTTACAGATTGTTTAGCCTGAGTAATTGCTTGAACAAGGGAAAAAAAGTGTTGAATTCTTAATTAATGATATTTATATGACAAATATTTGGCTTCAGATGTTATAATGTAACACACATGAATGCATTTATGGTCTATCTGCGGTTTTCACTTTCTGCCAGTGCTTCCTGTTTAGTTCATACGTGAATCTGATGCTGCAGAAAAAGCATCGAAACAAGGTGTTCAAAATTATATACCTTCTCGACAGTTAGCAAAGTTTTAACTATTTTGATTGAACAAATAATCTGATTTTTTTGTTTGAACATCATTGTAAAACTGGAAATGGTTTTGGAATAGAAGGCTTGGAAAAGATCACTTTGTATTGCTTCTGACATTTTTGTGAGTAGATTTTTATTTAAAAGTAGTAGTTTTCTCCTATTTTTATTCTGAAATTGTTTAGAGAGAGCTTCAAAAAAGTCAGTTCATGCACCACAAATGGCCACTGACCTCCACTTTAAGCACTCTTGACCAAAAGTATGCATTCATTTGCCCAAGAAAAATGTTAAGTGTCCCTAAAATAAACTGTGTTGAACATTAAACACTACTCCAAACATTTGAACAAGGGCAAATGTACCTTTTTGATTTGCTTGAAATATGTATAATGTAATAATCGTAACAATTTTCTTTGTAGAAAAAGACTAAATGTCTCCTCCGACTGGCCAAATTTCCAGTGTAGTGTATGTCTAAAATATAACTTAAACAGAATGCATTTAATTTATTGTTTATATAATGACTATCTATAAATGTTTTACAGAACCTTTTTAGATTAAAGCTAAAAGCTGTCCGTATTTAAATTTTGCGCCTGTCCACTCTGCAGCTGGATCATGACCTTAAACATGCACATGAGCTGAGACAAGCTGCTTTCAAACTCTACGCCTCTCTGGGCTCAAATGACGAGGACATTCGCAAAAAGGTTCTTCAGTCAGTTTTTTCCCCCCATTCCTGCATGTGTGGTGATATGAACACATGCTCATATTCCAATGAACTGCCTTTGTTTTCTTCAGATCACAGAGACGGAAAACATGATGGACCGAATAGTCAGCGGCCTATCAGAATCCAGCATTAAAGTGCGGCTAGCAGCGGTGAGGTGAGCCTCTCTCAACTCTGTTTTCTACTTTGAAGAACAACTTGTGCATCAGGTAATGCCTGCAGGGTTCATTTTAACTTTGGAGCTCTTCATACTGATGCCATACTGACAATAAAATCATAACACTGTGAATGTGTATGAAAATGTTCCCAACAGTTAGATGAAGGAAACTGAACTTGAAGGAACCGTGTAAATACACTGAACCAAAATAGTGCAAGAACCCAAGATACTCGCTGTGTAATGTGCTAATGGTGCAGAAACAACTTACCATTAGATGATAACTGCGTTGTGGTGAACCAGATGTAGTGTAGTAGAGAAAAAGTGAAAGGTTGTGAGCAACACGAGGATGATTGACAGAGCTACGACCCTATTCCTGGCTCTGATTGGTTGTTTCTTACAGAGCGGTGTATTTGCTCAGACGACCGTTGGAAGGAGGCAGAGGAGCCAATTTTTTTTGGTCTCATATTACACTGTCACGACGTGGTGATAGTTTTAACAAATATGTAGAATCCATATTGTTTTATAAAAGTTGCTGTAATGTTTGTCCATGTGTACATGTCTCCCCCCCACTCACCCCTCTGCAGGTGTCTTCATAGTCTTTCCCGGTCAGTGCAGCAACTAAGGACCAGCTTTCATGATCACGCTGTGTGGAAGCCCCTCATGAAGGTCCGTTTGAACCGATCTCCACTCAACCTTCTCACTGAAGTAAGACTGGAATCTGTTCCAGCTCTCACTATGAATGATGCGTTTGTGTGCAGCTCCTGCAGAACGCCCCAGATGAAGTCCTGGTCATGGCTTCCTCAACACTATGCAACCTGCTGCTGGAGTTCTCACCAAGTAAAGAGGTGATGATGTCACTTGACACTGAAGAAGCCCTCACATCCAGTTGTTCTTAGAGATAGTTGATCAATTATATGTGGCTCAGTTTGTAAAGAGAGTACATTTTAAATGTAATGGACAGTAGACCAGTTTAAAGTTGATCTGTAAATGAAGTTGTTTCCAACAGCCCATCCTGGAGTCTGGGGTGATTGAGTTACTATGCAGTCTGACTCAGAGCGACAGCCCTGCTCTCAGGGTAAATGGCATCTGGGCCCTGATGGTAACGAGCAAACTTTTGTTTCATTATAGAATTCATTTTATTAAAAAAAAAAAAGCGAAAAAGAAGAAACCAAAAAAATGGTGATGGGGAAAACTCCCATCTTATATGTACACATGTGTTGAATCCCCCCATGATGTGTTTCCAGAACATGGCGTTCCAGGCCGATCAGAAGGTGAAGGTAGAGATTGTCCGGTGTCTGGGCACCGAGCAGCTGTTCCGCCTGCTCTCTGACCCCGACACCAACGTGCTGATGAAGACTCTCGGTTTGCTGCGTAACCTGCTGTCAACGCGCCCGGTGAGACGTACACACACACACACACACACACACACACACACACACACACACCCCCACACACACACACACACACACACACACACACAGAATATTCTACTTGTGTTCCCTCACAGCTAAAACACAAAATCTTACCAAGTACTTTTGTTCTGGTTTCTACTTGAAATAACTTACAAGTAACTTTTCAGCAACATACAGAAGCTTGTTTTAAAACAATAATTCCTCAGTATTGATGAAAATTGGAAATAATCCATTGGCGTATTATTTCACTTGCAAGAAGGGAAAATGTCTAGTGATAAGATAAATGATCTGCCAGTGGAACTATTACTTTTTCATCAATAAAAAAGAATTATTGATTCTAAAGCTTCTATATCTTACTGAGACTGAAAAGCACCAGAATAAAGACTTTTATCATCCAGATTTTGGTAGAAAGAGATAAAATCAATCAATCATGCAAATGGAAATTATTGCGCTTGTTTTAATTTATCATGCGATTAATTGATTTATTGATTTATTGCTTATTGCGACAGGCCTAGATACAAGCTTCAGCATCATCAACCCTCCATTGTGCAGCGTTTCTTCTGTCAAGTTCATCAGTAGAGCACATTTCAGCATCCAGGCAGTTCAAAATGCTCTGCACCATAAAAACATAATAAAGTAGCTAATTATTAAACAAGAAATAGACATTACATTTTGTCAAATACCATCATCAACCATATATACATCAGATATTTTGATCAATGTTCTAATCTACTAATCCAGTGGTTCCCAAAGTGTGGGGCGCGCCCCCTAGTGGGGTTGCAATGCCATTGCAGGGTGGTGGGGGGTGGTGGCTTGGGAAGCAGTATGGATGAATGGAAAACAAAAAACAGTTACACAAAATATTTCACTGTAAAGATGGTTTGTGGTGTGTTTTGTTGTAACCTGAAGTGTGAAATAAACTTCAGTGGAGTTTGAAAACAAAATATGTGTATAGGTTTATGTCTGGTTGAACGATGTGTGTGCACAGTGGATTTTTTTGTTTTTCTTTTTTGGGGGGGATTTTATTGTAATCCATAGGGGGGCCCAGGAAATCTTTTGGAACCACTGGTCTAATCAAAGGTAACTGTAAACAGCTGGGTCTTTAGCCTTGATTTGAAGGAATTCAAATCTGCTGTTTTACAGTTTTCTGGAAGTTTGTTCCAGATTAGAGGAGCATAAAAATGTTGTCACTGCACTGGTGCATCCACTCCCTCTGACTGGACTTGCATATAAACTCCCAAACAGTAGAATTGATCAATTACAGAATGCTGTGTAGGAAATGCAGAGAGACCAGTTAGAGGAGAGATTCAGGCTGTATCTATGTCTGGATTTCTATTGGTTGAATAGCTCAGCCAGCGCTGCATTCAGGCTTCTCCCTGAGCCGTAATGTGCTGAATGTGAAGGATTTTCTCCATGCATCTTAAACACTGACCTCCCTCTGCTCTCTCCTCATGCTGCCAGCACATAGACCAGATCATGAGCTCTCATGGGAAGCAGATCATGCAGGCGGTGACCCTGATCCTGGAAGCCGAGCACAGCATAGAGGTCAAAGAGCAGGTGAGCGTGTGAAACAGGATTTCTCTGCAGCACTTCGTCCTGCTGCTGCACTGCAGGATGGGATTTCTACGTTTTGTCTGAGTTAAATCTGTGGTCAGCTCAGATGAAAGCACTGACTCCTTGTTTTGTTTTTTTTGTTCACTCAGACGCTGTGCATTCTCGCCAACATCGCCGATGGAAACACAGCCAAGGAGCTCATCATGACAAACGATGACATGCTCCAGAAAATTAAATACTACATGGTACGGCCCAGTGTTGAACGTTTTAACACAAGCTTGCTTCGTTGTTGTTTTCTGATTCTGGTTTTCAGCCTCTTTAAAAGAAATGCACGTATTTAGCTAGAAACTGAATATTTATTTAATTTTGTTTAATTAGATTCGTATTACATGAGAATGTTTTGCATGCTCTTATTACTCACTTTGAGAATAGTCAATAACTTCTATAAAAGAATGCCTTGATGATTTATTATTAAGACTGAAGTAAAAATGTTGAGAGTAAAACTATAGATTCAGGATTTCAGGAAACATTTGAGGAATAAATCACTAACGATGTATATAGACATGTGATCAATATCAATAGATAATACATCTGATAGAATATTCACTGAACGCCAATCCAGAACCGCAAAGCATTCTGGGAGATGTAGGCAGAAGAAAGGATTTAACTGCTCAACCTTTGACAGCGAGCTAAGCTAGTTGGTGGCATCAATTAACTCAGTCTTTGGTTACTTAGCAACAGCTGTTGGGACTGTTGCCAAGGTACTTAGCAACAGGTGTTGCTAAGTAACTTGGGTAGCAGCAGTTTTATGTTTTGCTACACTGCCTCATAACTTCTTAAAAATAAAAAAACAATGGAGTGAAACTCTAGACAGAACAAGAGAGGTCACATCATCAGTTTGACAATTATCAATATTGACTGATATATGAGCTGATATGATGATAAGTTTTTCAGCCGTATTGTCCAGCCTGACATTTAACATTGTGCTCACGGTTCAGAAAGCGTTGGTTTCACTACGGAACGAGGATGTGTGTCTTTGACTTCCTCTCCGTCCTCCGTTCCCACAGGGACACTCGAACGTGAAGCTGCAGCTCGCCGCCACCTTCTGTGTGTCCAACCTCATCTGGAACGAGGAGGACGGTGAGGACTGCTGCCATCTGATAGATTCAGATTACAGAAGAACTCATGGATTAAAAATAACATGGCAGAAGAAGAGAGTTTCTGTTAAATTCCTGTCACATTATTTTTTTTTTTGTAATTTTTTTAATGTACCCTTTTAAAAGTTGATCAGTTTTTGTTGTAAAGCTGAAAAGTCAAAACTGGGAAAAATTCCTACATTATACCAGTCAGCAGTATTATCATGACAAAGTAAAGTTTAAATATGGAGGTGTGTTAGTGTTAACATCTGTTTTGCTTTTGTTTCTGTTCTCTTAAATCCCAACAATAAGTTAATAACATTAACTTTTAAACACAAACAGATCTGCAGCAATATTTCCATGTTGCATGTTTAATATAACTTGAATAATAATTAATTATGCTTTTCAATCAACCAAAATAAAGCAGTATGTTAGTTTAAATTGTGTTTCAGAGTGTGTTTTCATTGTGGAACATTAAAGTTGCTGGTTGTAATTATAGGTTTTCTGTTTATTTCAGATTTCTCCCACATCATTTTTAAAAGTACTTTCTTGTCCACTGAAATCTGGTTTAAAATTTAATAACCCAGTTCCAATCAAAGTAAAACATTTGCTAGAAGGCATGGCAAAGTCTGGAGGTTAATCTAAGAAATTTTCTAGAAAAAAAATGTGAAAAATTTCCGAAATGTGAAAATATTCAGGAATTTCCAACATTTTTTTTCCAAGAAAATTTCTGAAATTAAAAATAAAATCTTCAGAATTTTTTGGCAGTAATTTACTCCTTCTTTTCATCTATCTACAATGGCCCTAATTCGCTGTTGTAGAAATATTGCAGTCTATGTATTAATCAGTACCATGTCCCCACCGGAGCCTTTTTTAAAAATAGTATCAGGTTTACAAACTCGGAGTCTTCGACACGATGATGAAGTTTTCCCGTTTGTTCCTGGTTGTGCGTTAGGTTCTCAGGATCGCCAGGACAAGCTGAGGGAGATGGGCTTTGTGGACGTCCTGCACAAACTGACGCAGTCAGCCGATCCCAACCTCAGCGACAGGTGGGCCACCGAGCAGAAAACCCCTCTGCTAATCCGTTACCAAAGACTCTGGTCTGACTTTGATGATGATGATATGTTTGTGTCTCTGTCAGAGCGAAGACGGCGTTGCAGCAATACCTAGCATGACTACAGTGGGCAGCGATCCTCTACTGCCAACCTAACTGATGGTCATCTGGAGGACGCCTGCCGCTGCCTCTTTGGGTTTATGTTGGCTTTCGTTTTAAGACTTGCACAAGACACCTTTTTGTTTCGTCTTAGACCTGTGGCCCACGTTTCTCCTGCTTCCTGTTTTCAGCGGTTCTTCTCAGCCCTAACTCATCCTGGAGGAGGCTCCGAGCGTGTGGCTGTCTGGTTGTTGGAGAAATTAGGGAAGTTTTTTTTTTGTTCCTTTCTTTTTTTGCTTGAGAGGTAACTTTCTGGGGTTTGACGTCAGATTCCCATTTATGCGCTCGTCTGAGGCCTCTCTTCTAGGACTCCTGACAGTGGAGATTCAGGACAGGAAAACTTCCTGCTGTTTCTTTTGGAATTTTTGGATGAATATTGCTGTTAATATTAACGTCTACCCAAGGCATCACTAGCAAGGATATATTTGGAAGAAATGCCTATTTTGAAACTTTGGGTGTTTTATTTTTTTGTGGACATATACCTCGTAAATATATATAAATATAAATATATATATATATATATATAAATTTAAACATAAATATATATTTTTGGATTTTTATTTTCCCCTGTTCTCAGCCCATTGACTTCATCCTCTCCCGCTACACCTCCACTCTCAGCACAGTTGGAACTGCAGCCTGATTGGATCACCATTAAACCCTGAATTTTGTCTGCAGGGGTGAAAACTGAAAACAGATCCAAGGATTCCAGATTTCTAAGTTTCTGTTGGTGACCATGAAGAGGCTGCTTGCACCTGACGCCTGTCACCTCTGCCCAGTGTCCTTACAGTCCCCATGGGAAATGTAGTTCCAGAGCTGGTAGCGCTTAATCCAATCTGCTCCGTTATCAGTGGACTAGAGGAGGATTCACTGTTGCTATCTCTGTATCATCCCCCTTCTCCCCTCTACTCCTTTTTCTGTGTGTTTGTCAGAATGAAAACATGGACATGAAACCCCCTCCTCCTCCAACAGGTCCACCATTTCCTCTCTGAAGCTAGCGCTCTGGTGTAGAACCTCTCCTCTACCCAGGGGGTTTGCCCTCTAACATTTCAAACCGTACTGAAGTTCTAATAGAATGAATGTTACAAAATGGAAAATATATGCAGACCTGCAGAAGGATTCCTTTGTGTTGTGTGTTATTTCTTCTGTAGGGAGGCTGCATAGAGTTTTTGTTTCAGTCCCAAACCTAGATAAAGCTAGTTAAAGCTGCAGTATGTATCAATAATATGTGGGAAAAATGCTGTTTCTCTGCCTTCTCCCAGTGCCCCTAGTACTTATTAGAAACAACCAATCAGAGCCAGGAGGCGGGTCTTGGCGCTGCCAGTCAGCTAGCAGAACCTGTCCTGAATGCTAGGCTGGTTAGCATGGCCACCAATGACGGATAAATGGTTTTCCTGTAATGATACGTCATTTCTCGGCCATTGGCACATTTAGCAGTAAGTATATGAGGTTGATTGACATCGCTAAGACCCGCCTCCAAGCTGTGATTGGTTGTTTGAGCTACTACACCAAAGTAGCTCAGGTGGAGGACCTTACATTTTTTTCTTTTTCTACAGATTGTCTGTCTCATACTATTTGTCACACATTTTAACAAGTATACCTAAAAAACATATTTAAAAAAGTTACATACTGCAGCTTTGATGTATTAATTTGTAAACCCACAACATTGCAGAGCCTGACTTTTAAGATTTGGTACTAGGAGGCGTATAGATTCTCCTTCTTGTCTTTTTTGTTTTGGGTTAATTTCTTGCAAGAATAAAAATCTGGAGTTTATTTAACGATATATTTGCTTTGACCTTGTGATGGTCAACATCACGTCTGAGTAAGGTTAAAGAATGGGTTCTTTATCGACACTAACAAAGTGGCATATGTGACTGTAACTCTTGTCTCTGACCAAGATGTCAGGCCCAAAATGGCCTCTTTTCTAATTTTTCTTTGAGTTTCTGGCTTGAAGCAAAGGAAAGTGTCCAATGAAATGAAGGTGCTGAACTAAACATTTCATATTCTTGGTTCATCTGGAGTGAAATAAAAGTAAGTCATTGTTGATGTCCATGTCCCGACATGCTCATTAGGTTTGACTCTGTTCTGTTCTCACGTCATGCCAGCGCTTCCATCGTCACACTTAGAGACTTCAGGACTGCACCGCTTCCATGGAAAATGGCTTCCGACTGTTAACGGTTCTGAACGGCCGGGTTCTGTATCAGAGCGACGACATCATTGCTGCTGAAAATGAGACTAAAATGCTGCGACACACTGGTTTGCACCCAGAATGAATGGTTGTTTGGATCTTTAGTGCCTTACGAAAGTATTCACATTCTTGAAATTTTTCACATTTTGTCACATTGCAACTAAAATATTATATGTATTATTTTTAAGATTTCAGGTAGAATAGAATATACAACATGATCCCTAAGGGAAAACTGACAACGTATTCCATCCAAAGTGTCAATATTAGAAATAAATATAACCAGAAACAATATAAAATATTTTATAAAAAAAATATGTACACAAGTGTGATATTATAGGAAATTTCAATATGACTCAATATAAAATGAATAACAAGCATGTACATGGAAATATGTTGATCTATAAATACATTTATAAAAGAGTTCATAAAAAAACTTAATGACACTCTGAGTTGGACATTACAAAACCTGCTAGACTGAATAGACCAGGATTGCTCTGGTCCGGTCTTGGAGAGCTACAGTCCTGCAACTTTCAGATTCATCCGTTCTCAACAGACGAGGATCAAATGTCTGAATTTCCTCACCAGCAGCCATTCAGCTCTGAACAGGCCTGGTAACGAGCCACTCATTTGATTCAACGTCAGAGTTTTATTATTTTATTTTTTGGCGGCCCTAATCCTCTTCCAGTTGGTCCCAACTTGTTGCAGCCCAAATCATTTTCATCCATCACCTGTCTCCATGCCAACCAGATTACACCCAAATAAAGCTGACCCTTCTGGGTGCTTAACCTCAATTCCTACTTGCTGTTTTGAAATTGTTTCTTAAAAAAAAAACAAAAAAAAAAACCTCAAAGACTCTGCTCTTACAAAACAACACTTCTTTATTATTGTAATATGTAATCCCAGTTTAAATTTGTATGTAACAGCAGTTTGTAATAAAATACATCGGAAACCCAGCAGCCTCCACCAGGGGGGGCAGTTTTCCCTCCGGACTGAACAGCTCAAAAGCAGGCACGTTTCTCATGCAAACATAATAATAAAAAACATGCATTTGATTTAAATCCCAGTAGAGTATCACTCCGCATTACATCTCACTGCAACCAACCCCCCCACCTCGCCCACCCACCCACATGGCTCCCAGGATCAGAACTCCACACATTCATAGGAGTTTTGTTTTCCAGTGTGTAGAAAGTCCAAGAAAGCGTCCTCTATTGTTTCTGTAACAAAGTGGGGACCAGAAAGCCCAGGGTCTACATTACAGCGAACAAAACAGACCGAGGTCCTGAGGCTTCTGTAGCGTCGTAGCTCTGGCTGAAGTCTCATAACCCCCGGTGGTCGGAGGCGGTGTGTGTGTGCTACATAAGAACTGTGAAAGGTTTCACATGACGTGCAATACCAACCCACCGCGTTTCCTCTGCACAGGTCAAACCCAGAGCCTAAACGGAGTGGAAACGTTTCAGAGGAAGGTCAGAGTGCTCTCAGCGGGTGGCGTTGATGGCTTCTTCTGGGTAACATTGGACTGACTGGAGGGGCCTGTGGGCAGGTGAGAGGGAGGAGGGGTCTTCACATGGAGAAGGCACGAATGGCTGGATGGCTAAAGCTCAGGGGGAAATGTGAGACGTACAATCTGAATATGTTTGGCTTGAAAACTACAGATGCAGCTCAATACATGAAAATGCCATTGAATAGTTTGGTTCATTTCAGCAATTTATTTCAAGAGCAGAAACTACTCATGGTGACGTTTTGAGTTCATTTTGATAATTGTGGACTACAGCTTAAAAAAGCCCTAAAATGAAGTATAGAGCAATAAAAAAAAAGGGAATTTTGTGTGAGTGGTGACAATTCCTGTTTCAAAGCTGCAGTATGGAACCTTTAGAAGAAATATATTTTCACATTATGTGTTTAAACTGCCACCATGTTTGGACAGTACGTTATGAGACAGATAATCTGTGAAGAAAAATGGAACTTCTCTCAGTACTAACTAGAACCAACCAATCAGAGCCAGGAGGCGGGTCTTAGCGCTGTAAATCACCCCACCATGAGGTGCTTCTGCCCCCTTGCTTTCTATTAGTTGTAATTGTAAGTTGTACATGAGATTGATTGACAGCCTGGCTCTGATTAGTTGTTTCTTCAGATGGCAATAATAACTCAGAGATGAGATCGATCTTTTCACAGATTATCTTTCTCATAACATAATGCCATGATATGGTGACAGTTTTAACAAATATAAAAAAGTATATATATTATTTTTTATAAAAGTTACATAATGCACCTACAGTTTAGGGCACTCATTTTCTCCTTTCACTCCACGCCATCGTTTTTTTTATTTTAAGCAGGTTTAAGCAGAGTGGCAAAACCTGAAACTGCTGCTGCGCAAGCTGCTGAAGATGTTGTTGCTAGGTAACCAATAAGTGAGCTAGTTGATGCCACCATGCTAGCATATTGAGCCATGAGAGGTTGAGCGGCTAAAGCCTTTCCTCTGCCTACATCTCCCAGAATGCTGTTTGGTTCTGGAAATGAGTTCAGTTTAATTATTGAACATTCTATCAGATGTGTTATCTATTGATATTGATCACGTGTCTATCATTATATATGTATTGTTTATCTGTTGCTCAGCTATAGCGCCATCCCACAATGCACTGGTGCAGTATTACATACTAAAGTATAGAGTGCATGTGAGCTGGATGACATCTCTGCATTAAAACCATTTTCTATGTCAGTTTCATTGGGAATTTTCTTTTGCTGTAAGCCATAGTCATCTAAAAAACAGAAACATTTATCATATATGTATGCGTGTATGTATGTATATATATGAGTTTTGCTTAACAACTGAAATAACTAACTTAAAGTTTCTGAGTCTAGCTTGTTGAGAAGCACCTTATGAAGCGTTTTAAGATCTAAACTGTGGTTTTGTTTTCCTCTTTGGCATTGAGCCCAAAGGTCCAGAGTACTTTAATTACACAATGAGAGAACCAGTCCTTGCTGCTGCAGGGAAATGAGTGGTGTGTGTGTGGGGGTGTGTGTGTGGGTGTGTTTGTGCACAGGGGCAGATGATTGCCTTCTTTTAGAAAATAAAATCTGGAGTGAGAATGAGCGACTTTACATTCCAGGCCGTGCTGTGCTGACTCGGACCCACCAGTTGGGGGATGTGTGTGTTTGTCCCTGCCTCTGCAGGGGGAGACATCTTGGTATTTAAAAAATAAAACTGATATCAGATGGGAGAGGGTGAGAGAGAGACAGAGAAATGCTGTCTGGTTCTGTGTGTCAGGAGCTGAAGGCATCGACTCACACCGCAGTTCTGCAGGATTTGTGTTGCTAATAATCGGTGGGTGATCCGGTGTGTGATCTGCTAACAGAAGGCTGTTAGGATAGACAAAAAGCATCCCAGGCTTCCTGCCTGAGACAGACCAGCTTGCTGCTGCACCAATCGCTTTGTTCACGGCTGCATCATGCAGCAAAAACCCGCCTATAGCCCAGGTTCGTCCTCGTCAATGAAGCTGAAATCCTCCGTGGAGGTTTTGCTCACTTCTCCCCGCCTCCCCCACTCCTGCATCTCCACCTCCTGCGGATTGGCAGCAGCTCTGGCCTCATTGTGGCGTCTCTGCAGATTGCACCTCGCCGGAGTGTGAGCGTCTCGCTTTGCAGAGCTCCCAAAGTCCAGAGACACAGGCAGGGACAGGGTGGAGGGATGGATGGGTGCTGCGGTGGACGCGATGGGGATGGACAGGGAAGGCCTCAGCCGGTGACCCCCGGGAGACGAGGAGACGGACGAGGGAGCCGAGCGGTGGGACGACAGGGGAGGGGGCGTGTCCTGAGAGGGAGGCGGGGGGAGCAGGCCTCTGCTGCCACAGCTGGTGGGCCGTGATGGGCAAGGAGAAAGAGACGGCGAGGAGGAGAGGGAGACGGAGAAGGACAGCGACGGCGAAGGGGTGTTGGAGTGTAGAGGAGGCTGGTCCTCCAGGGACGGCAGGAGGATCCCGTTACTGGGGGACACCTGGGGGCTTCGGGACCCTGAGGACCCCTTCGGAGCTTCTTCCTTCGATGAGAGGAAACTTGAGCCAGTTGCCATGGGGCTGGCTGGGGGCTGTGTTGATGCTGATGGTGAGGAATCAGGCCTTTTTGGTGAGTGATGAGTCGGGAGAAGGCATCGCGGCAAACCCTCGCCCTCTGGGTCTCCGCTGTCCAACAGGGAGCCGGCGTCCTCTCTCGGGGGGGAACACGGCGCCGCTGTGGGCGCTGCCGGGAACCAGGGGCTGGACAGCAGCTGGCTGGCACTGCCCTGAGGCGGGGCCAGGCTTGGCACTGCGCTCATCAGGATTGGCTGCGGGGCCATCTGGAGGAGGGGCTTCAGCAGGCTAGCCATTTCCCGCAGCTCCTGGCTGAGGTTGGACACTTGTTTGGTCAGAGAGTTCATCTGGGTGAGAAGGAGACAGAGACAACCAGACGGTCACATCATGATGCTGCATCATGATGCTGCATCACTTCATTTTATTAAAGAATTACGTCAGCCCTGTTACCAGGTACCAATTCCAGCCTAAGACCCAGAACCTCATCTGAATGTTGATGTAGAAATGTTTGCCTGACGACGGATAAAAAGACATGCTGATAAAATCACTTTAAGCTTTTCAGCCACAGACAATTATCAGTTTAATCAATCAAAAATCATTTCAATAGCAAGTTTTAGCAACAGTCCAAAGTTCTTTATGTCATAAAAACACAAAAATAAAGACATCACACAGTCACCAACTGAGAAACCAGCAACAAAACCAGTACACTTGATCAAAATCATCAATACACATCAAATATGTTGGTCAATATTCCAGTGATTATGGGTCAAAAGCCCATAAGGCAATCCTTATCAGGGCTTTTAGCCTGGATTTAAAGGAACTCAGTGTTTCGGCTGTTTTTCAGTTTTGTGGACGTTTGTTCCAGATCAGAGGAGCATTTAAAAAAATCCACCTGCATTGTTCACATTAACATGCATCAGCATCCACTCCCTGTCAGGAATCGTCATGGGTGGGTATGAATTAGATCAGTTTATAAATGATGACCTTTGTTGTGAATTATCACAATATGAGTAAACTAAACTGAATATGACCTGAGTCAGCGTTTATTTTATAGAATGGGATGAAAATCTCTGTCAGCAGGACAAATACGACAGTCGTGATGCATCAAGTCAGAACTTACCTCCTCTGTAAGCTTCGTCACGCTCTGCTTAATCTCAGAGTCACGCATCCCTGCAGAGAGCGGGAATATGAAAGGCTTCCATATTAAGCTTCCAGGAAAGGGAGCTTAACATACACCACAGTAAGTGTGTGTGTGTGTTTTACCTGCGTACGGGGAAGGTGGAGCCGCAGGTGACAGACTGGGACTGAACTCAAACCTCTGTGAGGAGGTGGAAATGCTCTCCGTTTCAATGCCGTCCACGAATCTTTGCAGGACAGAAAAGGTTAAAGGTCAGAAGCACGAGAAGAAGGTATCACGGCGGTTGGACGGCGTGACGGCCGCTACAGATAGTACAAAGTACAAAATACACTTCCACCAAAAAAAGTCAGAAGAAATTTTGAGATTAATCTCAGAAATTTTCCAGAAAAAAAAAATGTGGAAATGTCTCTGAAGTCGAACATTTCGAAACATTTTGGAGTTTAAAAAGTCGAAGATTTTTTTTACTTTTCAAACTCAGAAAGTTTTTAGATTACTCTCAAAATGTATGTGGTTGAAAAGTAAAAAAAGAAGTTCTGGGAAAAACTTGGAAATGTCAGTGTCAAAAGCTCAAGATTTTTCTTTTTTACTTTTGAAACTCAGAAATTTCTTTTATTTTTTTTCTAGAAATTTTCTTAGATTAATGTCAATTTTTGAAAAAAAATTTCTTGCAAATTTTTGACTTGAAACTCAGAAATTCCCTTGTTCTTTCAAGAAATTTCTGCGGTGAATCTCAAAACATCTGTGTTTTTTATTTTGAGAAATGTACATTATTGTTTCTCTCTCTCCATCTCCTGTATGTCGTCAGAACGTCTCAGACATCTACACATCCATGCAAACCATTCAGCTGCAGTATGAAACACTGCACACAGCAGCAGGTCCCATATGATCCACCAGCTATGTAATCTACCGGTTGCCATGGCAGCCAGACACCGATTGCAGCCCAGTCCACTGCAGTTTCTTTCTGTGGCTCTGAGGTTGTGTCATTACCCGTTTTGTGATTGCAGTTTGCACCTACAGAGAGAGAGAGTGCGTGTCTGTGGGGGTGTGTGGGTGGGTGTGTGCGTGTGTGTGTTTAGGTGTGTGTGTTACCTGGGGCTGAGCTCGGGTGGAGCGCTGCTGAAGCTAACCACTGGTATCTGCAGGGTGGAGGGCCGTGAGTGCTCGGTGGGGGCCCTGAAGGGCCGCGGAGCCAGGAGGGGGGAGCGCAGCGGGGAGCTGAGGCCCCTGCTGAGATGCAGCGGCGAGCGGGGAGCCCGGGACACGGTGCTCTGCTCCTCGTCGCCCTCCTCATCCTCACGGATGGACGGCAGCTTCTTCACCAGGCCGCCGTTGCTCTCCCAGTCCTTCTGACACACAGTAGGGTCAGAGTTTCAGAGCCTGACCAGAACTCACCTCCCAATATAATCATCAATAACAATAACTCTTTGAAGAATTTCGAATGAATATGAGCATTTTAACTTCCCTTTGGGATCAATAAAGTATTTTTTGAAATTGAATTTTGAATCATCAGACTGGAAGGTGAATGGACTGCAGTGTCTTAACTTCACCACTAGGTGTCAGGCAAACACAAGAGTTTGTCTGTGATGATTTGTTTAAACTGCTGTTACAATTAAAAACTCCAAACTTGTTTACTGCAAAAACACAAAGTCTTAGCAAGTATTTTTGGTTTACTGCAAATATCTTAGAACCCTCGAAATAAGACAAAACAAAAGGATAAGTAACTTTACAACAAGAAATACGAGTCAATAATTTCTGAATATTAATGAAAAAGTACTAGTTCCATTGGTAGGGTACTTCACTTATAATTACATTTTTCCCATGTTATAAGTGAAATAATCTGCCAATGGAAAAAAGTGCTTTTCATTAATATTAAGGAATTACTGTCTTAAAACCAACTCCCATGTCTTGCTGAAAAGTTAAGTGTAAGTTAGTTTAGTCTTATCTCAAGTGTGATAAGATATTTGGAGTGGAAACTAAACAAACCTAGTTGGTATGATTTTGTGTTTTTGTAGTGAACAAGCTGGACAAAGTGTGTACTCTGTTCCTTTTCTCTCTCTTTTTAAAGGTCTTTACTTTTATTAGCTCCTTTGCTTTGGTTATTGGCTACTGTTCAGATTCGTCAATTTTCTGTTCAATTGTAAACAGAATGCTTGTTCAAAAACTACAATAAGCAGAAATAATAAAAAAAAAAGTAAATTCTGTTCTCTGACGTTCGACGCAGTGTCAGGTTACCCTGGTGGATGGACTGGTGAAGCATGAGGAGTGTTTTCCTGAGCTGCCCTGGATCCCATGTGGTTATATCGACCACAGAGGGATGATAAAGTGGGTGGGAGGCTCAGTCTCTACCTCAGGCCATTTCAACTATCTCTGTGTCAGGTACATGAGTGATGGATGGATGGATGGATGGATGATGAAGTGCTGTCCAGATGTCTAAAGTCATTCAGTTGTAGTTCCTTTATGTCCAGAGATGTCACCCAACTGAATACTCTGCATTAACATCTACTGTAGATGTTCTATATTGTTCTTATTGGGATTGTTTTACCTGATTGCTGCACTGTAAAACCCCTCCCCCCAAAATCTCACCAAGTATTTCCGTTTAGCTCCTAGTGCAAAGACACTTAAAATAAGACAAAAACTAACTTATAAGAAACGTTTTAGTAACGTAGAGTACGGAGCCCTGCATGTGACATGGGGAATTTCTCTTTTGCAATCCCTCGCAATAGGTTTTGCGTTTTGCTAATCAGTTCATGCAGCATAATTGAATACTGTAAGCCTTTCTTACGGCGGCCATTGTACTTTCTGGTATTATTAGGTTTTTCTATGTATGATAATATCTTGTGAAATATCTGAAGTTTTATGTCTTTTTCTTTAGGATATAAATGCACCACAAACCAATGACATAAACAGAAACTTTCCATTGGAAAGAAATAAGAACTCCCATCCTATTACTGAGTTATTACCACGGGGTAATAATCAGTCATCTGACAGTGTTGATTGTGTCTCTTTGTTCTGGTCTGAATGGTTTTCATGTTCAGTTCCATCTCAACCACATACAGACAGACAAACATTCAGTGAATAGATCGATTTTCAATCAATCTTTTGCACCAAGGAGTTAAAAATAAACACGTTTTCACCGAGCCTCTTTAAATTTGTATATATTTGAAATGTTAAATTGACATTTGTGACTGTATACAAAGTAGACCAGCAAATATTGCAGTCAGATTATTGCGAGGGAACGCAAAAGAAAATAAAATGTCCCTGTGTCCCCAAGGGGCCTCTGTAGTAGAGGAGTGGGGCTTTAAGTGAATAATTCCTTAATATTGATTTTTAAAAGAGTATTAGTTCCACTGGCAGATTTTTCACTTACAGAAAAGGAAAAATGTAATGTTTTAAGTGAAAAAAAAATTATAAAATAAATCCACCTGTAAGCTAATGCTCTCACTTCAAGTTTACTCAGATATTAGCATTGAAAACGAGACAAAATACTTGGTAAGATTTAGTGATTTTGAAGCCCCAACACATCGTTTCATTTTGTCTGGAGATTCTTCCACAGCTACTGAGGTTCACTTCAGAATTCAAACGACTCTCCTCTGCTTTATGTGAGTTGATTCCTCTCATCATTCTTTAATAAGTTTGTTTTTTTTGAATGCGAAAGACTAATTAGTAAAGGAAAACTAATTTTCATTTTTCACTATATCAACATTTTCTTTTAAAAACCCCCCCAAACAGATTGCAGATTAAAGGTTTGATGTAAAATTAAGAACATTTTTTTTTTGCTCTTCTTTAAATGTCGCTTCGCATAAATCAAAGAGACAATGGAGAAACCGTGTGTAGACAGAAAAATGCACTTTAGAAACATCATCTTAATGCATTTAGATGTTACACAGTTGCTCAAAATTGCATCGGTAGGAAAAAGAACTACAATATTTTAGATTGTTCACATCATAAAGAGAGGTAAGAAATATTTTAAGTTCTGCATCCCACGATGCTCATTGGATTTTGTCTGAGGAAAAACAGTTTAAACACAAAAACATACTTTTGTACTTCCTGAAAATCGAATGATTTGATCCCACCAAGGCTCTGCTGCAAGTTAGAAAGTTCATTTCTTTCCTTAATAAAAGTTTCAGCCTTTATAGTGAAATCTATAAATGTAAACATGTCGAGTCTCAATTATCATGTCTGCATACACTGCAAAAAACACTAAATATTACTGAATATTTGTGGCCCAGTTTGAAATAACACTTGAACTGTAACAAAAATAAACTTATAAGTAACTTTTCAACAAGGTGTATGAGCTTGTTTTAGGTCGATCATTGCTTAATATTTATGAAAAAAGTAATAGTTCCATAGCAGATTATTTCACTTATAACATGGAAAAAAATGTCTTGTTAAAAATGAAATAATGTTCCAGTGGAACTAATATATTCTCATCAATGCTTATTTCACTTATAACATGGAAAAAAATGTCTTGTTAAAAATGAAATAATGTTCCAGTGGAACTAATATATTCTCATCAATGCTAAACAATTATTGTCTTAAAACAAGAACAACCTCCTACATCTTGCTGAAAAGTTAGTTGTAAGTTTGTTCTGTCATATTTCGAGCGCACTAAGTAATTTGCCCTAGAAATTAGACAGAAAACTCTTGGTAAGGCTTTGAGTTTTTACAGTGCTCTAAGTGGAAAAGCAGTTGGAGTGAAAACATAACGTATGCTCAGGCGAACCAGAACCTGGAGTGTACTGGACCAGAGGACCTTCAGGTTCTCCTTCAGAGCAGCTCCTGCTCTAAAATTCAATTATTTGAGGTCATTTCATTGTTTCCATGGCTGTGTGGTCAGACTGCGCTGGCCAGCGCCAAGAAGCAGCAGCTTGCATTCATAAAAGGTTTCAGGCTGGCCGCTCTGAGGCTAGCGGTGCTTGAATCTGGCTGATGTCCTTCTGTTGGTCAGCGCGGAGCAGAAAGAGAGCGTCCAGCTGGCCCATACTGAACTCTGGGCATTTGTCAGGGTTCACCTTCCTCTGACAGAGGCAGAGGAAGATGAAAGTCTGCAGAAAGGCTGAGAGGAACACAAGGGATTAAGAAATCCTCTTAAAGGTACAGTATCATGTAAAAATTGATGGTTTTGGGCTTTATAAAACAACCTCTAACTGCAGTAAAGTTCTTAAAGTTCTGTGTTTGATTTCAAAGCTGCTTTACAAAAACCACATGTTGCTGCCATAATGTTTACAAGAGAAGCAAACCTTCCAAATACAAAACATTTCAGTTCGTTCTTGTTTTTATTTGACACACTGAATGAGTCCTTCAGAGTCTAACATGGAACTGTCTAAATTTTTAAATATATTTTTGCCCTGTAACAATTTCTCTAACAATTGCACGTTGTGACTTTGTGAGTTTGCTGGATGTCCATTCAGGAAAAATCAGTGGCTGGGAAAAACATGCTTTTCCCTCGTGAGTAATCTTTGTCTCTGTGAGAAAGTTGGACCTAACTTTGTTTGTAAATGACCTTTGAACCCTTCCCAGATTGACAGACAGCTGAAATTGCTCCTTTAAGGTCACTGCGGATGTCTGTGAAACTCGCCTGTGTCCTGCAGAGCGACGGCGCGTTTAAATCAAAATCTACTCACAAAAATGTGAGACGCAACACAGAGGGATTGTCTTTCCCAAGTGTTAGGGTTTCCTTCAGTTGCCATGGTAACTAAGAGCACATCTACTCATTGACTTGCTCTAAATAACACCTCGGTGCACCCAGGTCTGCGTTTGCTTGTAGTAAAACCTGTTACAGCAACAAAAAAACAAAAACAAAGGCGGACATAGATCCTGTTTTTATACCTGAGATCAAAATGAAATATTTGATCAGATTTATACAATCGAAGCAAACTAATAAGCAAAAGGGAAGCCTTTTACTTAAAGTTTTGGATCTGCGATCTTGTTCCTACAAAAACATCTGATTACTGGTTTCATTCAGATGCTTAGTTTATTGTTTAATATGTAGACAAAAATAAATAAATCACACCATATACAGTGGTTTTAGTTCTTAAAATGATATAGCTATATATATATTTGGCACGCAGTACTTTTGAGCTGATGATTTTAGCCGAGATGACAAAAACGTACAAATGAAATTATTTACGGAAATTATCCACTGTTTGGTTTCTCTTGTCTGCATCAATCAGTCGGCCAAAGACCAGAACCGGCTCATTAACCGGCTCATTGTCTCGTGTTTCTCTTGTTTTTTGAGCTCACATTTTTATTAGCTCATGCAATTGAGTCAAATTACACAATTGCTTATTTTGTTGCAGTTTTTGTCGTTTTGAATGATTGTTTCACTTGTAAATGAGATCTTGGATCTCAATGAGACAACCTGAATGAATGAAAGTAAAACCAAACCTCCAACAGGCTCTCAGCCAAACCTTCATCACATCGTCTCATTTTATCGGCTGCATGATGAGACTCTGACGGCCAACGCCCCTCTGCTCCCCCCAAACTGCTCCCCCTCCATCATCTCTCCTTCCCTTAATCAACTCGCACTCCTTCCACTCCGTCCCTGCCGGCTCAGCATTCTATCGTTTTTTTCCCTCCTCTTCCTCCTCCTCTGTGGCAGCGGGTTTATTTTTAGCTCTCTGTTTCTAATCTTAGCTCGCAGCTCCGCGGGAAACCAAGGAGCTCCGTGTGATGCGTGGGTGTGATAAGTGTACAGTTCTCCATGTGAAGGCGTGTGTGTGTGAGGGTTTGTGTACGTAACTAATGTTTTTTTTTTCTTCAGAGATATAACTGCATGTGTGGAGATAAATGAAAACTCTGCACACATTTCTTGCAAGCAGAGAGAAAAAAAAAAACGTGATTTTGTTCATGTTTCTGTGTGTGAGTGCTGGCAGATCTCACTCTCCCTGTCATGTTCATCAATCAGAGACTCAAAAAGCCCAGGAGGAGAGAAGCTGAAGTGAGATCATGTGAGCTGGTGGACGGCTGGTGATTTCACAGTGAGATTGGATTGAGAGATTGTTCCTAAGAGCTCGACGAGCGACGACTGCAAATGATCTGACGACGTAGAGGAAAAAGGACATTTCCGTCACAAAAAATCTCTGAAAGTTTGAGATTTATCTCAGAAAATTTCTAGAAAACACGAGAAAATGTCAAAGCTTCATGGGGCAAAAAGGTTTCTAGACAGAACTCAGAAACCTTGAGGATAAAATCAGAAGTTATCTAGAAGAATGTAGAAATCTTTGAGTTTGACTTTTGTGACTCTTTTTTTGTTGTTTTTTCTAGAAAATTCTTGAGATCAACCTCAAAATTTAGGGGTTTTTTTCTAACAAATTTTCTGCATTTCAAACTGAATTTTTGTTCATTAATATCAAAATGTCTGATGTCAAACTCATAAATTTCCAAGTTGTTTTAACTTTTTTTAAATTTTTGGGCTCAACCTCAATTTTTTATTTTTTTGGTGGAATTCTACTCCTCCCTTTTTCTCAATGTATAACAGCTTTAATACACGTCATATTTCATAATGAGTTATATTTTTGGATCAGTCAGACTTTACACCTGTCAGCATGCCTGACATGTCTGCAGGCTTCCCTCAGGTAATCAATAACAGTTTGTTTTTTTTCCTCATGCATATAACAGACATCTGCAGCCTGGGCCCGGTTACATGTGCAGCAGATTGCACATATGCTGACGATGTTTCCTCTGCAGACAAACCAAAGCTTCCACTGCAGTGCAGAGAAAAGGAAACGAGATCGCTCACATTCTTCCTCCTTTCTCCTCTTCATCTTCTCCCTGACTGGCTGCTCTATTTTTAGCGAGCAGGATCCAATCTTAGCAGCAGCTGAGGAGGGAGAGCCAGTCAGGGAGAACCCGTGTTTCCCCCCCTCCTCTATTTTTAGCTGCAGGAGAGCTTCAAACGGCAGCACTCATCTATTCTGGTCTGTGTGTTTTTGTCCCTCTGCAGCAGCAGCAGCATTGCTGGATGATCCAGTGTGTGTGTAGTGTGTGTGTGTGTTTGATGGCATGGACTTGAAATGGAGGCACGTGTCAAACCGCGTTATGAGGGTCAGACACGGCTTTTATCCATCCTCTCTTTGGGTTTTCTCCACATTACGATGGATATGATTAAACAGAAATACAAGTTTTTATTCCTCTGATTCATTCGAATCATTTCCTACGGTCCAGCATTATTAGTTATTATTATTAGTTTATTTCATTTATTTTGCAGAGACAATGCAAGGTAATTAACATTTTGAAAAATAAATGTTTATTTTTCATCTTGTGTCCCTGAGTAAACGAGTAATCTGTTATTCAAGCGAGGTTAAAGTAATTTAGCTACACAAATGTCATAAATATGATCAGTAAATACAGAGCAAGGAAACTACAACACAATTATTATAAAGAGTAGTCAAGCAATCCTAAAAGGCTATAAATGATATACGTTCATAAGTAATCCTCCTGAACTGTTTTCATATTTTATCACAATCCCACCATGAACATGAATTTGTTTCAATCTTATCAAGTATTTTCTGTCTAGTTTCTAGTGCAACTACACTTGAAATAAGACAAAACAATGTTGTTTAGTATTAGTTCTATTGGCAGATTATTCTACTCATAAGATATTTTGCTCAAGTTATAAGTAAAATAATCTCAGTGGAACATGTACTTTTTCCCCAAAATTATTATTAAGGACTTAGTGACTTCAAACAAGCTTAGATCTTGCTGAAACGCTTCTTGTAAGTTAGACTTAGTCTTATTTCAAGTGTGATCAGATCTTTACACCAGAAAGCAGACAGAAATACTTGGTGAGGTTTTGTGTTTTTACAGTGCAGCAATCAGGTAAAACAATCCCAATAAGAACAATTTAGCATTTTCAACACCTTCAGTGGCTCTAATTCATTTAAATCAGACTTCTGATTTTAAATTCTGTTCAGAAATGTTCAACAATCCCCTTAACTGTTTTTTGTAACTGGGATCCATGGCAACAACAACAACAACAAAATCAGAGTCTGGGTTGTTCAGATTCATTTGGACTGAACATCCATTTCCACACACACACACACACCCCCACGCACACAAACCAGCCAAGAAAGCGGCTGTTTGCTCCCTCTGTCAGCTCAGTGGTCTCTGTGGGTTGGGGGTACTCACGTCTGCGCCGTGGCCCTCCCGCAGGTTGTAGGTGAGGTCGTGCTGGATCTCGCTGACGAACTTCTGCGCATACTCTGGGTAGAGGCGGAGCACCTCTCGCAGGCCCTTCAGGCTGATGTACTGCAGGTCGCAGTAGGTCAGCGCTTTGACGTTGGCGTTCGTCTTGATCACCTGCTCCTTCGTCAGAGAATCCGATCCAATCAGATCTCCTTTGCCTGACGGAACGAGTCCAGAACAAAAGGAGGATGTAAAACCAGTTTCACTTTGAGGGACTGTTCACTTCAGAGCTGTTTCTGTGTTGACTGGTTTTGCTGTTTGGGGTTTATTGGTGTCGTTCTCTATGTTCCATTTTTGTCCCTATGTCTTGGTTTCTAGAAGTTTTATATTCATTGGTTCACTACAGACAAACTCATTCCACCTTCAACTCACTCAATGAAGAGAGAAAGTTCTGTCAAATGTGGGTGATTTTGGAGTCAAGAGGAACAAAAGATTTCAGAGTTTTGTTCCTATACGAGCCATAAATACCAACACCACGATCAGTGTTCCCCCACATGCAAATAACGGCTGCAGCAGAGTAGTATGGTGATTTTTTTTAATTTTTATGTGAACCAGATTTATTGGTTCACATACAAGAAATTTCCCTTCAGTTTTCAAGCACTCACCTCGTACAGACGCAACACAACACAAAATCTTACCAAATATTTTTGGTCTAATTTCTACTGTAAATATCTTTATTACACTTGAAATAAGACAAAACTAACTTACAAGTAACTTTTCAGCAAGAGATAGGAGCTTGTTTTAAGTCAATAACTCTTGAATATTAATATAATTAAGTATCAGATTATTTCACTTATAACATTGGAAAAATGTTTTGTTGTAAGTAAAATAATCTGCCAGTGGAACTAATAGTTTTTTCATCAATATTAAGAAATTATTTACTTAAAACAAGCTCCCGCATCTTTCTGAATAATTACCTGTAACTTAGTTTTGCCTTATTTCAAGCTTACTGAGACGTTAGACCTTAACTACATGGTAAGAGTTTGCATTTGCATTTTTGCAGTGTGCTGTTTGAATTTTATTATTATTTTTTTAATCTTACCAAACTTTAAAGCTCTTTGGTGAAACAATAAACCTGCAAACAATAACTATTTTTCTTGACTCCACGGCTGCTGAACTTTACTTGTGATGGACAATTTAAGTGCATTTTGTTCACATAAGAGGCATCAGAGATGTTTCCAGATTGGCCACTATGAGACCAAGCAGCTGTGATGCAGCATCCTGAGAGGGACGTGACAGCCCCGGGGCCCGGAGCCCATCCGAGCGCTCCTGCTCACCACTCAGGGGTTCGTTTCTCAAGGTCACTGCACCAAAACTTTTTTTTCTTTTTTGAAGCAGAGGGAAATTTTTCAGCGCACAGTTTTATGTATCAGACAACATCGTTTGATCTGCTGTTAAAATAATAACTCTATAAACGTAAATACACTTTCGTCTCTGAGCAGAGAGGGAAGGAAAGAGATTTTAGTCAACAGATTTCCTTCTGTTTTCTGTGGCCTCGCTGCAACAGGATCAACGCAAAACATTTTCAGAACTAATCCATTTAATATTCCGTTTCAGCTCTGGCTCCTCTGTCAATTCAAAAATGTGTAAAAAAAAAAAAAAAACAGAGCAAAAGAAAACAGGAGGAATTACAGTGTTATTCATGGACACAGCAAATAGCTGGGCTGCTGCTCAGACCTCCATTTCTTCATTCCTGCCTTTTTAAAAAATAATTTTTATCAATGGTTCATAACCACAGTTTTCAGATGGATTGTTCATAATCAACAGAATGATGTCAAAAAGCACAAAGAAAAAAAAAATCACCAGAACTGTATCGCCGTCTATAAGGGGAACCTGTATTTTGGACGCCTTTTGAAACAGACAAAAGCCTCTGCAGTTTTGGGATAAAGAAGAAAATCTGACAAAAGACTCATGGGGGCTGAGAAAGAAAAAGAGAGAGAGAAAAATGGGGAAAAAAGGAAGAGAAATGAGCTGAGAGGAAACAGAAATGATGGAAGGAGGCGGGGAAGGGGCTGCAGAGGGGTGGAGGAGTGTGGAGGTGGGCAGAAAGGAGGGTAAAAGAGAAGAGATGAGGGGTGTGTGTGTATGTGTGTGTCTGTACACTAACACCAGTAAACCAAAGAAAGGAGGGGATCAGGAAGTGGAGCATCTCTGAACACTTCCACATCCTCCTGCTGCCTCGCCGCACCCCCACCCACCACCGCTCTTAACATGGCAGATGAGACGGGCTCTTCATAATCTCCGTCTGCCTCGCTGTCTTTTTCAAATTCCTGCTCCTCCACTGCCCCCCCTCTCTCTATTGTTGTCTTTTCAGGGAGATGATGGGTGGCGATGGCGACAGAAAGCTTTGCTCTTAATAAAGATGAAACGTTACTCGGAAGTGACATTTCAGTGCGTCTGTCTGGTTTTTGGAAGTGTAGGTGAGAGCGATGAAGGTGGGGAGTGAATGCCTTTCAAAGAAGTTCATTTTGTCAGTTTCAGTGACTCTTAGTCCTCATGCACATTACCACTGTCAGGTTTTTTTCTTTTCTTTTTTTTACTTCTGCATTTTCAGAAGTAAAAAAAAATTGCATTTTCAAATGCAATTTCTGATCCAATTTTTCACACCTACTGCTGTTAAATTGAATATAATGCAGACCAGCTGCAGGGAGATGTTCAGACTGCGGGACAATAATACTCACAGATTCAGACCCACACAGACACGTCTATGACGGAGTATTAGAGCTATTATAGATAGAAAAAAATGAAAGGAGGAGTACATTTCTGCCATACAAACGCTCAGAAATTTCAGGAAATTTCTAGAAAAAATAAGAAAATTTCATTGCTTGAAAGGTCAGAAATTTGCTAGAAATAACTTCTGGGTATAAAAACGTGAAATTTTCAACTTTCTGATTTTCCTCTGTCAAATTTTTAGACTTAACCTCAAAAATGTTTAATGTTTTAAATTCAGAAATTCCGATTTTTTTCCTTTAAAATATCTGCAATTAATCAAAATTTTTTTAGTTTTTTCTAGTAATTTTTTTTACTTTTCGAAATCAAAAATGTAAAAAAAAATTTCTAAAGAAATTTTGGGATTAATCTCAAAATTTGAGTTTTTTCAGGTACAGTTTTGACTTCTTTCAGGACTCACATTTTCAGAAATTCACCAGGATTAATCACAAATTTCTAGGTTTTTTCTAAGCAGATTTTTGATTTTTTAAATTCAAAAATTTTAATTTGAAATGTGTGAGTTTGGAAAGTAAAAAATCTGCTAGAAAACACTTAGAAATTTTAGATTTATCTCAGTGATTTTCTGAAAAGAAAAAAAATGTGGAAACTTGAGAACTTTGGAATTTCCAAGTGTTTTCTAGGAGATATCTGGGATTTATAATTAAACATTTGATTTTTTTTTTTGCAAATCTTTGACCAAAATGTACTTGTTTTTTCTAAAACTGTTTTTTTTTTTAGACTTTTGGAAGAAATGTACTCCTTTGTTTCTATCTACAATGGCCCCACCTCTCCTTTTCTAATAGATATATCCAAAAGATGTAATACATCTTAGATAACAGGGGGTGTCAGAGAATCAAAGGTCAGTGTTTTCATTGGTGTCACATGCTGTTAATTCATCTTGAAGTAATGCACAGTGTCATACTTGTTGTGATTTAGTGTGATGGTCAAAGTAAAGGTTAATTTAGGCACAAATTGACAGGCTGCTGGAGGTGTTACATCACAAGCTCTGCTCCTGGTCCATGTTTCATCATGGATTTAATTCAATATTTAATGCAATATCAGCCCAGGTGTTGATTGGATCACTGCTTATGGAAGCTATTCTAACTTCAAACAGCTACAGCTGACCTAAAATTGTTCAGCCTCCCCTGAAAATCAGCTTCATTACCAAAAACATACAAACAAGGTAATATAATTAAACAATTAATTAATCATATTAATTAAAAAACAAAACAAAACCAAAAAACCCCGGATACTGTGAGTGCTTCTGCTGTCCTGTTCTTATTCAACCCCTTCAGGACAAGCCTCCTTGTGACAAACACAAAATCTTAGAATTTTAAAAAAATATTTTTTTCTAGTGCAAATATGTTATAAAATTTGAAATAGAACAAGATAGATAGAAACTTTATCTGAGACTCAAGTTCAAGCTAAAAAAGACGATCAAAATGAACAACCAAGCAGAACTAAATAGCTACAATCACCTCACAATAAGATTACATAAAACTTTTGATAAGAATTACATTACTGTAATAACAGACAACTATACCAGCTGTGAATGACATTCTGTAGAGCTCAACCTATTAACTAGCTTACCAGTATCTTTTCAGCAAGTCATTGGTTAAAAATGTTCCAGTTCCACTGGCAGATATCTTTTAGTTTAACAAAACATTATTCCCTATTTGTAAGTGAAATAATCTGTCAATGGAACTAGTGCATTCTTTTAAAATCAACATTAAATGTTTTTTTTTTGTTTTGTTTTTTTTTACTAAAAACAAGCTGAAAAGCTACTTGTAAGTTAGTTTAGTCTTATTTCAAGTGTGTTCAGACATTTGCACTAGAAACAAGACCAAAATTACCTGCAAAGATTTTGTTTTTGCAGTGCATACGGTTCTTTTCAAAGCAGCAATGGTAGACAAACCTCAGAGTAGTAATTCTGTTCTAGGCTAAACAAATGGGTCAAATGAAACATCCCATCAGAAGTGGTCTCCTTTGTGCAGCAGCTTCTAGCTGGTTGCTCAAACATGGATCATGTTCTTGTGGCAGAGGAAGCAGAGCCGCCCCAGAGCTCGACCGGGACACTGCCACACTTAAATGTAGCACCGTGTTCTTTTCAACTTCATTATTCTTCCTCCAGACATACAGGACCTCTGATCTGCAGCTCTAGAAAACTCCAGTTGTGATGATACATGGCTTCACGGGACAGGATGCTGGGGTCAGGAGTTGTGCACATTTTAAGTTTCAGCGTTTATTTACAGCCTTCTAGTGGAAACTATAACTGCTGCTACCAAGTCTTGTTGCAGGTGTGGCAGACAGTCAAGGAGATTTTCTGCTTTAACTGACATTACAGCATATTAAAAAAATGAAAAGCACCAAAATGGCCAGCAGCTATCTGAATGAAGAGACAGTTGGTGTGCTGTGCTGTGCGTCCAGATTTGAATTGGTTCATTTCACTCACTAAATGACGACTTTGTGGATCCCTGGTTTTCTCTCTTTCATAGACCAGAACCAGCAAGCAGGAAAAATGGTCACCTCTAACTGTTGGAGGTGATCATAAATCCTTGATGATTTATTGATATTTAGCAGCAGAAATAAAAATGTTCGACCACCTGTAATGTCGCTGGAGCCGTGGCGCTGAAACATTTAGACACGCATGACTGGAGGAAGGAGAGCGTCGGGTTCTGGTTACCAACGAGGAAAGTGGATCTTTCCTGGAAGAACAGTCTGTCCGCCGGGCCGAGCGAGGCCAATGGATTCCTCATAATAATGATGCTGTTTCAATAATGCAACATCTATTTATTATTAACAGCTGCACCGCAACGTATACTGCCTGTTGATGCACGTGTGTCACGATCGAGATCAAATACAGGCTGAGGGGCCTGGTGTTTCAAGGAAAATCTCATTCACTTTATAATCACACACACACATCACTGTACTTTTGTTAAAGTTGCAGCATAAAACTTTTATAAAAAATATGTTTTTTATTTATGTATTTATTTATTTTTTTTACATGTGTTAAAACTGCCAGTATCTTGTGACAGTAAAATGTGAGACAATCAGAGAAAAGATTCCTCCTGGAGCTGCTATTGCCGCCACTATTGATCAAAAACAACCAATCACAGCTGGGGGGGGGGGGCTTACCGCTGTCAATCAATCTCATGTACTCGCTGCTAAATGTTTTAATATAAATAGAAGAAATTTACTGTTGCAGAAAAACCATAAATCTGCCATCATTCGCTATGCTAACTAGCATTAGCATGCACAACAGTTTCTGCTAATGTAGCATTAGGAGCTACTCTGCCAGCGTTTTTCTTTTTAACAGATTATCTGTTTCATACCATATTGTCCGGGCATAGTGACAGTCTCAACAGATATGTGAAAACATTTTTTTTTAAATAAAATTTACACACAGCAGCTTTAAACTGAGGTCTTCATATTCACTTCCATTCATTTTATTAACTGTATTTTTGCACCAACTTTTTCCCAAGACCTAACCAACACTAGTCTATTCCTAACCCTAACCTGAACCAAAACTTTACTCACAGCGTACCTCTAAACATAACTAGTGAACTGCAAAAAAGACTGGGAAAAGGTCCTCTCTTCCACAACCATCACCCATAACCCAACAGCATTTCCCCTCATGGGGAGCAGAAACAGGTCCCCACAAGTATCTAAAAACCTGGTCACACTCACACACACACGCACACAGAAATACAAGTCCACATCATTAATCCAATCCATGTTGACCTTTGTATAAACATGTACATCTGCTCCTGCATCCATGAATGCATAAGAAGGCCTTTCAGCTCCTCCCTTGTCTCCAGTTTGTTGTTTCTGTTTGCTCCGCCTCCACATGGCGCCGGCTGAGCGAAGCTGCTTCCTGGATCAGCCTTACAAAGGTTTTGAGTCACATCCCAACTAAATTAGATTTCCACCTGCGAGGGCAAAAGAAATGATTGTTTTGGCAGCAGCAATAGTTTGTCTCTGAAACAGAATCTCGGTCCTTTTCTCAGAATTTCAGCAGATTTCACTTTGGTTAATTCTTTACAGCGAAGTTCATTTTAAGAGAAATACTGTAATGCTGTATGGTTATTAAAAACATCATGATTAAAAGAAACGTGCTGGGTCAGAAAGAAAAATGCACAGGATATGGATTCTCAGTTGAAACCAGAAGTTTACATACACAGAATAAAAAGACACAGACCTGCGCATGCACTCACTCACACCTCTTATTCTCACTGTTGGAAGTTAAATCCATCCAATGTTGTCTGATGTTGTGAAAATTACAAAAAGGTTTGCTAAATGCCACAATAATACCAGAAATAATATGTCAGAGATTTATTTACTAATGTCTTTAAAACCAGATGTTTACATACAAAATGACCTCTGTCACCAGAAATGGAAATAATTATTAGCGATGCATGATACATCGGATTCAACACTGACATATCATACGCGATATATTGGTACAAACTGGTACAGCATGTTAAACTATGATCTGTTTCTAAGCTTGTCTTTGTTTTTCAATCACCACAGTGTTTTTTTTTAATTAATTTATTTTTTTGCATGTTTATTGTTTTATTTTACATCTAATCATGTAAAGAAGGTTGAATTTTCCTCTTGAAAATCTGCTACACAAATAAAACTGGTAACTCCAACTCCCGGTAACAGAAACCAACCAATTTAAAACGAGCAATGCAACTTCTGAAGAGAAAGAAAAGTGGTCAGCTATCTACTCAGAAAAATGCCAGGAATCCAGGAAACTAACAGGATTGCTGGAGGATAATCGCCAAGCAGCGACTCTTTCTGTGATAACACCTTTAAGCAGCAGAGAGCAAACTGCAGCTTTTCAGCAGCTTGCTTTTAGCCCTGCCCTCCCTGTTAGCTTACACAAAGACCCTCCTCCTCCTCCTCACTCCTTCATCACCTAATGTTCATTAGAGCAGTCAGGGTTGCTCTGCTTGGATGAAACCAAACGAGGTGTTGTAAAATTATTCTAACCACCATCATTGCACCAACAGACCATCTTTATTTTTGAGGTTCACAAAACTCTCAGCTTAATATAGCTGGTGATCCAACACACATACAAACACACACCGCTGGATCTCATTGGATCACTCCTTAAAGGAACAGAAAATATTAAATATTAGTTATTCATTGAATATAGGAGAGTGTCCTATATGTAGTACCTGGGCCAATGTAACCGAATGACTTTTTATCATCTTGAGTGTCATCATGTCCCAACAAAGGATTTACATTTTTTGCTTGTTTGTTGTGTGTTAAACATTAGGATGCATTTTTCTATAGGGAAAATATTTTATTTCACTGGAAATAGAACAAAACTAACTTACAAGTGACTTTCAGCAAAAAACACTAGAGCTTATTTTAAGTTAATAATTATTTAATATTGATTTTAAACAGGTACTGGTTCCACTGGCAAATTATTTCACTAATAAGATGGGAAAATATAAGTGAAATAATAACCTGCCAATAGAACAAGTGCTTTTTAATCAACATTAACAAATAACTTGCTGAAAAGTTACTCGTAAGTCAGTTTTGTCCTATCTTAAGTGCACTAAGATATTTGCTCTAGAAAGTAAACCAAAATAGTTTTTTTTTTTTTTACACAGTCCACTCACCTGGCTTCTGTGTATTTTCTGCCTCGTTGTTGGAAACTCTGGTGCAAAAATCTCTAAAATCAACGAATCTTTACTGCACAGTGAAACTGCTGAAGAACAAATGTGCTTTCCCATCTTTTACGCACATACGTGAAAGAATATGAGGTCCTCCATCTGGCGGTAAACCTTTTCACAGACTCACCCAGTATGGCCAGCACAGTGTTATCCTTCAGCACCTCCATGGACCCTGAACAGACGAAGTAGATGGCCTGCAGGGCGTCGCCCTGCCGGATGAGGAACTCCCCCGGGGCGCAGAAGGAGGTCTTGATGATGAGAGAGAGGGAGCGCAGGCATCCCCTGCTGGCCGACTCGAACAGCGGCAGCTGCAGCAACTCCTTGTTCAAGTGCATGGCGATGTCGGCCCGCAGCTCGTCCGGGAAGTCCTTCAGCAGCTGGGAAGGCAGAACAGTTCACATTTAACAGCTGCACTGTCTAAAAACGTCACCAGAGGTTTTAGCTAACCAAGTTAGCGCGGTTAACTACAAAAAAAACTCAGTTAGAAAAACTTCTTTAATATTAAGACAGGAGAGACACATCAGTCTAAATAGAACTGATGTGTTAAGAGAAAGTATTTCTACGTAAAAAGGTATATATTCGATTTTAGCTTCTCCAACCACCAACATCAATTTGAATACATTTCAGATGTCCTACCTTATTATTTCTAAAAGCAGCAGCTATTTTCTTGCCTTAGTGCCCAGCTCTGGCCCAGGTAAAGCTCACAGAGCGCCAGCAGACACATCCTCCTATCTGCACTGAGCAGCTACCAGTGGAGTTATCTTTGTTGCTTCTCTGATTAATGCCTTTTCTGCTGAGTCTGTGGGTTTTGGTGGATGGCCCTTTCTTGATCTCTAATTCACCATGACTTTGTCCTTGACTTATGTGAAAGTTTCCTCGGTCTTCATGCTTGGTGGCGACCTGCACAACAGAGATGCTGCTCGATGGAGCTGTAGGATGTGTGGACGGACTGAGGTTTATGTTTTGGACCTTAAAACAAAAGATAAAAGTTTCTTTATTGATTCTTATGTTTTGTTATTACTGCACAGTGGTGCAGTTGGTAGCACTGTTGCCCTGCAGCAACAAGGTCCTGGGTTCAATTCCCAGCCCGGGGTCTTTCTGCAGTTTGATTTCCAAAGATTTCCATCAGTGGTTTGGTATTTTACCTTCCAACCTAATTACCAGAACATATGGAGTTAGAACTTATTTGGATGGGATGAGTTAAACTAATTCAAATTACATGCAGTTACTTCTGCTTTGGGCCATTGTGATTTATGTACCCTGACATGACTTTCAATATAACTAGGTGCAATAACAATAAAGTGAACAGAAAGGAACTGATGAGGTAATTAAAGAAATTATTTCTGATAATATTTAGCTGATTTGTAGATGGGAGATGGACGCTTTTTTCCCTAACAGTTTGGTGAGTGCGTGTCTTAAAGGGCTTAACATATTATGTAAAATCGACTTTTTTGAGCTTTACATCATGTTATAGTGCAATTCTCCCAACAAAAACATGCCTGGAGTGTTGCTTTGAGTCTTTCAAACGTTAGTGTCTTCTCCAGTGCTGAGGTGTTTTTCATATATTTTGTGTTTGAACTATTAAAATAGACAATTTAAGTCTTTTATAGAGTATCTCGACTATTTAGTGATTTCAGCTTTTCACATGTGGTTGTGGTCATTGGCTCCTGTGAATCTCATGGATCCACTGTACTTTGAAGCAGGCCTTTGATTGCAAATCATCACCTTTGAGGTATTTCTCAAAGGTGATATTTGTTTGAGGAATTTGAATTAATATCAGCTACAACAACATTTGATTTCCCTTTGGGATTACTGAAGTATTTTTTAATTTTAATTTGAAAAAGCCACAGAGATATTGCAATGATTGTGATTTGACATATTGTGGACATCTGCTGAAAAGGTTTATATAAAGGGTTTTTGGCTCTATTTTTACTGAAACATCCCAGACATGTTGCTATAATCCCATAACACTCCCTAAGTTTCCATTGACCATAAATTTGCTTAATGGAAACAAGGCAGTTTTGAAAAACCTCACGTTTTTTAGTAGAACGTTTTTTGCACTAGGATGAGGTGGTTTTTCAACCTTATTGAAATTCATTTACTTCATAAAGCTGCGATGCAAACATTTTTTTTTTTTTTTTACCTCACACACGTCACATGATTGACAACCGGATGTTACTACTGGCAGAAACTACGAAGAAGAAGACAGGAAGTGGTAGGAGGATGATGGTGCTGCATGCTTTTTAATGACTTATTGCGCCAAACAAACGTATTAGTGTGATTTTAATTGCATTTCTTATTTAATAAAAACACTACAACACCATTTTCTGCACATCTGTAACAAAAATGCAGCTACTGACATATGTTTCCTTTAATGTGAGCAGAGTAGCGTGCCAGGTGTTAAATGTACCTCATTGACGTCTATCCCGTTGTTAACCGACCAGGTGGTCTGGAAACACTCCAGCATGCGTTGTTCCAAGGCTTTGGGCAGCCGGTGTACCCTGATGAAGTCCTTCAGGTCCTTGGTGCGGGTGTGGTACAGCGAGCGGCGGGAGTACATCCTCTGGATGATGGCGGTCACGTTACCAAACACCACAGCATGCATCAGTGCTGTGGGCAGAGGGCAGCTTTATTGTTAACTCTGTAAGGTTAAGACGAGGGACGATGTAGGACTGCAGTTTGGAAGGAACACAGTTTTACTCAAAGTTCTCCACAGACCCGAAGAATTTAGAACACTGTAGGGTAAGGAACGACTCTGTTGCTTTAAAACCACAAAATGTCTAGATTATGACTAGGAAATAACTGCAAATGCAATAAATCTTTTGGATTGTGCAGACAGAAAAGCTATTTTTAAAGCTCCATTCCTCCTTTTCTATTCTAAAATGGCTTATTAGGGACATTGTAGCTAGGAAAAAAAGTGGTGTATATTTCTGCCAAAAAACTCAAATTTTTTGATTTATCTCAGAATTTGTCTTACAAAAACAAGGACATTTCTGAGTTTAAAATGTGGAAAAATTTGCTTGAAAAAAAAACTCAGAAATTTTCAGGTTAATCTCAAACATTTGTAAGAAAAAAACTTGGAAAGGTCTGAGTTTAAAAGAAAAGGTTGACATTTGAAACTCACTAATTTCCTAGTATTTCTAGAAGATTTCTTATCTTATTATGCAGTTTTTTGGAGGAAATGTGCTCATGTGTTTTGATCTACAGTATCTACCACAGCCCTGATACCCCGCAGCGCTATTCCCATGGTTCTTGATATTGTAGTGAAACTTTCTCAGTGGTCCCTCGATCTGAGCTTTGCTGTGAACCGATCCGCAGCCAATCGGCAGCAGAGAAAAAGTTAAGCAAGCTAAAAAGTGGCAGAATCGGTGTCAGATCGCAGGACATCCAAAGTTCACTGACAGACTAATGACCGTCCCCTCAGGCAGATCAACCTGTGGCACATTTAGGAAAACTCTGACTTTAAAGTGTCTCTTAGTTACAGCGCAGAGAGCCTCTGGGCAGCAGCTCGCCACTTAGATTCAGACGGGCTAATGAAGCTGCAGCCTGTTTTGACAAGGGATCATGATTTGATACAGTTACTCTGATTCCTCCATGCTGAACAGGGCTTAGGATAAGTTCACATTTCTGTCTAAAATCCAGTATGTTATATAGTGAAATTTATCAGATTATTTTAACCATGACATGCTACTACTATTTTTACCCTCTGGCATTTTATAGCTGAATCGTGATGTTATGTATTATAATTGGACTGAATGTGACTTGAATCTTCAACCTGACAACTGCTATACAACCACTTAAATGGAATGAATAATACCAAAAAGTACTATCTAGCTTATTTCCCTAGAATCAACTTAAATAAACTAAGTTGCACTGCAAAAACACAAAATCTTACCAAGTAATTTTTATCTGGTTTCTGGAGTAAATATTTTAGCACACTTTAAATAAGGTAACATTTACTTGCATGCAAACTACAAGAGCTTTTTTTAAGTCAAAAATTCTTTAATATTGATTTTAAAAAGTATTATTTCCACTTGCAGATTATTTCACTTATGGGAAAAAGGAATTATTAATTTAAATAACCTCATTTCTTGATGAACAGTTACTTTTAAGTGAGTTTTGTCTTAATTCAAGTGTTTTCAAGTGTATTAAGGAACAAAAATAATTGGCAAGATGTTGTGTTTTTGCAGTGCAGGTTGTCAGGATACATTACTGGGTTTTTGCTTGAGCTTTAATTAAAATATACAAAAAATATTCAGCATTTGCATCAAGAAAAGTACTAGTAACTCTAGATTTTAGTAAAACTTTATTGGCTTCTGTAAAAACAACGGTGCCAATTGATATGTCAGTAATATTTCCATAATGAAAGAATATATTTCTAAATATGCAGAAAGAAAGTCTCATATATTCTATTTATAGGAGGAAAAATGGGTGTCTTTTAAGTGAAAATATACTATTTTTAAGGTAATTGTGGCTTCATTGAGGTGAGATACTTTTACTTGTTTCGGAAAGTCTTGACAAGCCTCATTTTCTTGTTCTGTTGGCAGATAATTTTTCTTATTTTAAGTAATGTATAGCTTATTTTGGAACTTTTTCTGAAAGGCGAGTTTTTGCAGTGTACCTCCTATAAGCATGGTGCAGATGGAGAAGATCTTCTCTGAGTCCGTGTTGGCAGACACGTTCCCGAAGCCCACGCTGGTCAGGCTGCTCAGAGCGAAGTACAGGGCCGTCACGTAGCTGCTCCGGGTCGAGGGGCCCCCGCCCAGCATCTTCAGGCCCCCCGATCCTGAAATGTTACCATAGTCTTGGCCCGAGTTCCAGGTGCCCTGCCCCGCGACCTCTGACCCCGACCCGTTCCACTGGTTGCTGTTGGCTGGGAGGCTGCTCACTGCGGGCGGGGTCTGTGTGGTCAGAGGGGACATGAAGTATGGGGTCCCCAGGCGCTTCGCCAATTCATAGAGCCAACCTGTGAGGAGAAAAGGGAAAATATACACACTGCAAAACCACAAAATCTTACCAACTATATTTGTCTCATTTCTAGTGGAAATACACTAGAAATAAGAAAAAACTATCTTAAAGTAACTTTTCAGCAAGAAATGAGCTTTAAGTTAATAATCCCTTAATATTGATAAAAAGTACAGACACTTAAAACAAGACATTTTTCCCATAAGTGAAATAATCTGCCAGTGGTTCTAGTACTTTTCGCTGAAAAGTTACTTGCAAGTAAATGTCTTATTTCAATTGCATTAAGATATTTGCACTAGAAACTAGAACAAAAACACTTGGCAATATTTTGTGTTTTTGCAGTGCGCACCATGATAGAAGACTTTGATTCATTTCTGAGTCTTTTCCATAAAAACAGATGAAGTATTTTCAGCTCTTTCTACTCTACAATGAAAAGCAACCTTTGATAAAATTTCAGTTGCAAGTTAAATTCAACTTCAACCTGAATTCAGTGGCATAAAAACATTTATCTCAACTTATTGAGGATGTGTTCTCTCTTCAACTCTTTATTTCATGCAAGTATTCATAACTCTGGAACAATTTTTGTTCCATTGATAAAATATTGAATGTATTTTACTGGGATTTTACTACAAAGTGCATAACTCTGAAATGGAAGGATATGTAATTTTCTCAAATTTTTCACAATTTTTTTTTGGCTACATCCAAACAGGCATTTTGAGCAGCTGAATGGTTGCCATGGAGATTAAAGGATTTCTTAAACATGCATGAAAGATCAAAGCAACACTCAAGGTATGTTTTTGATGAGGGAATAACATTATAACTTGACGTAAAGCTAAAAGAAAATACATTTTACATAACACTACCCCTATAAATTTCTATAAATTCAGTAAATATATGAAGTTTGTGGTTGTGGGATAACAAAATGTGACCAAACTTATGTGTAGATCAGAAGGCTACAATAATAGTGCTAGAAAATGCGTCCAGGATGAACAATATGAAACATGCAAAACATTTAGATAAAGTCAGCAGATGTCCTCAGTGCACAGGAACAAAAGCCTTCATTTGTGAGTAAATGAAGGCTGTAATAAAACCCAGCGGAATCTGTGACAGCAGCAGCAGAACGCAGTAGAGGAATGTTCTGATAAGAATTACACAATGCAATATGGATGAGTCTATTTATTGATCCCTGGCATCCAAACCTTCAGGGAGCAGGCTTTTCTTCGCCCGCCAGCATCAATAAGCAGAAGTGACAGCAGAGCTGCTAAACCGTCAGCATCAGAGGATTTAACACCTGAGTAGTTTCCTGATTACATCGTCATTAGTGCAACTTAACCTCTGCCAAGCTCTGAACACACGGGCCTGACTGGAAGTTTGTTTCACCAAAGCGTGCGCAGCTGTGGATTACAATGGTAAAAAAACAAAACTGATTACTGATTTTAATTGAGGACGGTATCAGTATGTGACTTTCAGATTACCGATCAGGTTATCAGCCCGATAGCTGCACAAAGCCTGTTCATTTATTAACAGGACCTAAGAAAAAGTATTCACATGGGTGTTTTACGCTTATTGCTTTAACAAATCAATCACAATCAATTAAAATTACTAAACAAACTCTGTAAAACTGCTATTTCACCTTCAGGATTAATAAAGTATATTCTGATTCTGATGTCAACAAAAAATAAATAATGAAAGAGAAATATTTGATGTGAAATAATTGATTGCTAAAATACTCTCCCCATTTAAAGTAACTAACTCTCTGTGAATGAATGGGTTACAAAAGTCAAATCAAATCAAATGATAATAATAATAATAATTAGGGGTGCACCAATTTATCAGTGCCAATTTCCTTAATTTTGGGAGATCAGTGATCGATCAATTTTTACATATGAAGCCGATCTTATTCATTGATCTTATCTAGGTCGACAAAGGCAAAGTAATCAACCACAGCCCTCTTTTGCTCTCCAGTGAGGAAGGTTTGACTGACAGACCGGCCCACCAAGTTCTGTCCACATGTTTACAATTAACAATAGTGACCCCACTGTTGCCAACTCAACAACTGTCTTGCTATATTGAGCAACATTTCAGACAAAAAAAGTTGGTATCGGCCAAAAGCGGCCAAAATAAGCTTTTTAAAAGATTAGCAATCGGCCAGAAAACTGCAATCGGTGCACGTCTAATAATAACAACAACAACAATAGTAATATATCAAATACATGAGTTTTTGTCACATTTTATTAATACTGTTTGCTTCTGAACACTCTGTCAGGATGTGGTGTGGTGAGGTGGTGAGGCAGACGCTGGAGACCCAGGTAAGGTGAATGATGAGGATTTAATGATGAATAATAATAATAA
>CAEFZY010000364.1:0-40039 GCA_903066815.1 Brachyrhaphis roseni
ATCTTATCTTATCTTATCTTATCTTATCTTATCTTATCTTATCTTATCTTATCTTATCTTATCTTATCTTATCTTTCCTTCCCCACAAAAGTTTTAGCATTCATGAATAGGTGGGGGGAAAAAGGCAAATCTTGAAATGTCATTGCTGTCTCAAATAGTCTCTGACCTGCTATTAAAATTGTATGTTTTTCAAATATAATACTTAACAGACAAGTTTTAGCAGCGCTGGATCCAACCTCTTCTCCCTTCAAAATTGTGCATCTGTGTCAAATTTTGTGAACTTTTAACAAGCCAATGTAACATTATTCCTTCAGCTGACCCAAACCCATCTTCCCTTTGGTATTTCTGAAGTGGCACTTCACTATGGGCTATGCTTAACTTCATATGTCACTGATCTCCTACTGAAAGGTCCTGATGTAAAAAACACTTAGCAGGGAAAGTGCTTGAACTAGAACACTGGGTTTCTCAGCTTGAATTGTGTTTCAAAATCACAACAAAACTTCATAATGAAATAAATGGAGAACAAAATTTACTTTATATATTACTCTATGTAAATCTAAGTGTAATGTCACATTAAACATTCTCAGCCGCAGACTGTTTGAATTTGCTTTCCAATGCTGATTATAATCTTGTGGAGTTTTTAGTTATAAGGTATATAAGGTGCAAACCTTCAGCTGTTAAACATGCGGTCCTGGTAAACACTGCAACACTGTGTCATACAGCGAGTCATCATGAGCTCACTCGTGGCTGGATAAATTATTTATTATCTCCTAAGTTAAAAGTAGCCCCTTAGAATCAACCTTGTTTTAAAACAACACTGATGAAACATATCATTTCTATCTTAAGTCTCCTATGATCTTTTTGTTAGGGCAATGACACATCTTTGCACAAATTTGTGGCAAGACGAAATTTAATTCGTAAATATTTATTTAGAAAAATAAAACCATTATTGTCTGTGGTAATAAGTCTGTCTGGGAACCATTCTAGAAAAACACACATCTACCACTGCTAACCTTTAGTTAGGCAGCTCTCGGTATCATTATGCAGCAGGCATATATGCAGAAATGTGCTTCACCACCTTATTGCTCCGATTATGCTCTTACTGCATGCGCCGTTGCTATGGTAGCAAACAATGCTGTGCCATCAGTTCTAGGGCATGACATTCTGGTTGCTACTCAGCCAGCTTACAACAAGTCTCCTGGCACTCATGTCCTCGTCCTCCAACTTGTGCAGTGACACAACAGAGAGAATCATAGGGCATCAGAAATCGGGCTAACTGCCCACTCCCAGCCGGGCTGCTGGCAAAGGTTGCTCTGATTGGAGCAGCACCAGAAGGAGAATGAGGCTTTGATGTCACCATAAAACAGAGCTGGAAGCAGGGAGGTAGGCTGCCAACAGACCACGGATAACACTATCTTTTCAAAAATAGACAAGGTCAAAGACCCTGAACTGCTGGCTGACGTCGTGAGAGGTTTGCACAATTTGCCGGAACACAAAGTGGCAAATAAGCAGTAAAACATCCTGGGGGGGCTAAAGGGTTTGTAGTTTCATCGTTTCTTTGTGTCACCTAATTAATCAACTGAAATCACTAATTGGTTAGATCATCCGATGGCTCTGATTCAATCTAAGCAATGACAGAAAGGACAGATATCCCATCTGTAAGGTGGCTGGAGTCCAGTGGAGTTCATGTGAGAGTTCTGATGGTAGCTGACCTCATAAGGCAGCACAGAGAGTCTGATGAACAACCACAACAGAATCAGCAATTCAGCAGAAAGAAAGCTGCCAGAAAGATAAACCATTGCTGTTGATACGCTGATATCTTGCTAATAGTCTTCCAATTTTGCTTGTCACAAAGTGGAACGGAGGCGTTAAAATGCAAACACACATTTAAACCAGTGTTAGTAGAAAGATATTTCATGTGTCTTACCGCTCAAATGAGTCTGAACATATTACTTTTTCATAGTCACAGATGTGGACATAAAACAGGAATGAGTAGACTGTGACACACACCTGCCACCAGGAGCTGTGCAGGTCAGCAAACATCAACTCAATTACATCTCCTGCCTGAATGCTTAGTGGGGGCCCACACAGGGGACTGGGGATGCCGCTGTAGTCTCTGATCACAATCATCCTCGGTAAACCTGGCAGACAGGGAACACAAACAGTCAAATTCCACTTTCTCTGCTTTTAGTTCAGAGTGTTATGAAAGCAAAGCAGAGGAATACTACAAAGTGTAACAAAGGCTGTCTGTTTTTGTCTGTACAAAAACAGACAAAATCCAGTTAAATAATGTAAGTTAGTACATATTATAAAGAGAACTACTAAGATAAAAAAAATATTGAAAAAACATTTACAAAAAGATAAATTACAAAATATTTCAAAATATGAAATCCTCGCAATTCAGAAGTCCTGACAATTAAAAAATCCTAAAACATTTGTTAATTTTTTTAGATCAGGATGTGATGTGTTTATTTATTTTAATTTCTCAGTCTACTTCATGTTGTTCAGCAGGTTCTACTAAAGTGATTTCTTGGTCTCTAATAATTTGTAAGTAATCAGGCCATGGGGAGAAGTGGCAGCCTGCCAGTATTTTTTTCCCCTTTGTCAAGATCCCCAGGATCTGAGGGGGTTAGGGAGCAAACATGCGCTCGAATAGCAAAATCTGTGAACATTTGGAACCTCTTATAAATCACTTATAACCACCTGTTTCAGTACTTATACTAATGAAATGCAGTGTCTAGTTTTACTGGACTTTAAATGTAGATTTTGATGAAACATCAGACTGACACTGGTGTGCAAACGGCTATTTTTAAATGACTTGGATCTGTATCTGGACCAAAACTAAAATCCTAGTCAGGACATCCCTCAAAGGAGAATTCTTCAACATTTTGATACAAAACTCGATTTGTTTGTTTAAAACGAAAAATGTGTTGATGGTAGACAAAATTTAACTGACTGTGCCTATCGATACTCAGCAGAACAAAGATAACATATCAAAAGCTATTGAGATTATCATTTAGTAAATTCTTTCTACTCTTTCTCCAGCACAAATTATTCCATTGCTTTTAACTGACTGGTTTCATTCTCAACTCTTTCCCAGGTTTTTTTAAGATCTAAAGTACTTAAAAGGTTCCACCCTAAAAGCACCAATTTACCATCACAGGAAATCCATCTCTTTGAATCCTGAAAGGTGGCGCACCAATCTTTCCTCTGCACGGCAGAGCCAACACAGCCACAAGCATGGGGCTGAGGCAAAGACTAAACACCCCTGCCAACTTAAAAGACACAGCCACTTACTCTCCGCTGACTCACACATCTAGCCCGCCTCAGACAGATCACCCTTCCAGCTCCCGCTCCCCTGCAAACCAGCCTGAGGAAACTATTAGCTGACTGTGACCTCAGATGAATGGAATAGCTCGCATTCGTGTTTTTAATAAGAACAATAAGCACGGCTGTCTTCCTCATAAACCCCCTTATGGAAATTGATTTATCACAAAGGCTCGCTCGGCTCAGCAGCCGAGGCTGAGGCACCGCGGATTGCTCGGGGAGCGATTCTGCATTTCTTTTCCAGTATTTCTCCTGCGTGCTTCTCATAATCATTCCACCCACTCCAATTCATCTCAATGCGATCAAGGGTTTAGGCACCATGGCGAGCAGAAGGAAAGAGGCTTTCTTTCTGGCTCTGGTTAACGATCCCTTGCTCACACTTTTATCTGGTCATTAAAATTTGTTAAATGTCTAAGTCAATTGGATATTCTGCTCCAGAAGAGAGCTGATTCATGGCCTGATTTATGAGAAAATAGCATTCGGAATATATTTCATGAATGCACGAGTTCTATGACTGAAACTGTATCAGATATTTCAATCTTTCTTAACTCTCTGCTACAAGGCCGAGATGAAATGATTTCTTAAAAAGTCTGTGAAGACCTCTGCAGGTTAACAAACTTGCTCAAGTGGTCAAATCATGCTGACCTGGGCCTGGCGGTGCTGTGTTCTCCTGTAAATTGTGAAAGAAGGGAAAAGACAGAGAAAGAAAGAGAACAAAATAGCAAGAGGTAAAATATTCGTTGTGCCTGTACAGGATCAGATTGACATGAGAAATGAGTCACACAATCACGTTGATGGTTTACACTGTTTAAGTGATGTAACCTTTTTAGCACCAATGATAAAGGCCAAGAATATTTTGTTTTGTTTTAGGGTAAAATATTGAGAATATCTACAGTTTTCTGACAACAGCAAATGATTTAAAAACCTGTTATTGATTCAGTGAGCTGGTAGGAAGTTCAGTTTTGTTTTTTCTTACCAATAAAGGTTAAATTTGAGGATTTTAAAAGGTTGTAGCAGATTAAAAAAAACTCAATTCAATCTGCTAGATTTTCTTCAATGGGAAACTGTTTTTTAATCACTTTGATTAAGGCATCAGATGAAGTAAAAGCAGCAGCTCTTCTCAGCTAATTTTCTTCATAAAGTATAAATGAAATATAATGAGTGAACGGATAGATGGATAAAAAGTCCATTCATTATACGTTTAATACAAATAGCGGTTACATTTTGTTTTCAGAATTCAGCATTGTTTGGTTTATGAGAAGAATTCATTTTTTAATAGCAGTATTTTACCTTAGCAGCACTTTATTTACCGAATCTGGAAAAACAAAAACTAGAAGCTTCTAACAATAATAAAAAAAAACGGCCTAAATTTAAACATGAAATGAGACAGTTCTTATTTAAAAAAACACATCTATCAACTTCATCCCACAAAAGGAGTGAAGTTAAAACTGCAATAACAAGGTCACCTGTAGCTTTGTTGATGTTATTAACAAAAGCCTTCATTATCTTTCCAACCACAGACAAAATAAGAGTCCAGCTGCTGCTTCATGCCTGAATCGTTACGTTAGCTAAGATGTCTTAAGTCGAAGAAGAGAAACAGATCAGGTCTTACCTTGGGCCTCAGCTTGACAGGCTCTGCAGGCAGGTGGGAAACAGACACAGTGAGAGGAATACAATATTAGACTATGGTGGCTTCTTGACATCCAACCTCAACTGTCAACCTCTGGTGGCCCTTATCATGCTTCTGAATGCATAAAAACCGCAGTGGTTGTGAAAGAGAGGAAGCTTGTCAGACTCCTGAGCTGGCTGTAGCTGTGTGTGAACTGGGTGAGGGTAATGTACCTAAAAGCACCAGTCTGGAGACACACACTTGAGGCTGTTCCAGACATAGCATTAAAATTCAGCAAATACTTTTTTTTGTTAGTCTTAAGCTGCTAAAACAGGGAGAAAATGTGTTTTAGTTGGCACTTTTCTTATACAGAATGTGAAGTGAAATACGACGTTTGGAGAGAAAGGAAGGTTCAAGGTTAATGTTACATTTACATATATTAACTTGAAAATGGTGAGAATAAAACATTTGCATTTCTGCCTTCTGCAATTCAGAAAAAAATGCATGGAATTGCAATAAAGTTCTCAAAACATTTTACTCTAAAAAGCATAACTCTGCTCTATAGATTATATGGTCATATAATGACAGATATGTGCTGACATTCATAAATCAGAAAATGGCTACAAGAAAATAGATATTTGCTCAACTCGCTGAAATCTAAAGTCTGGGTGGTAATTAAACAAATAATTGGCTAATTAAGCGTTAAGTCTTACCTGTTTTCCCACAGGTTCCCAGTCGACCCAGACACTCTTTATGAGCCCCCAGGCCACATTTTTGACACCGATAGCCCTGGTTAAAGATGCCCCTGCAGACAGTTTAAAAAAAAAAAGAAAAAACATAAGTGACATTTAGAGATTTCTGGCTTCTGTCCCATTGTCAAGATAATTGAAATGACACAGGAAACAGAGCCAGCTAACATGACAGTATATACTTCATTTGGACTTCAACAAGTTAAAAGACTGAGTTTTAAAATGTCATTAGGTTTAACAGAATTAAACCATGGTTTTCCAGCAGAGAACTTGAAGCTTTTGCACATCCTAAAGGCAATCTATCATAAGGTCTCTTCATCAGGAATGCACAATCATTTTCAGATTAGTCTTAGTCTTAACGTCCTCTAAATCTTACCTGAGTAAAAGGTGGCAGTAACTACAGGAAGTGATTCTTTCAAATGTGTGCATCTTGAACTGGTGGGAGTTGCAGTTAGCCTTTTCTGGTCGGATATTTGAGCTAAAAGCAAAAATTAAAAAAAAAATTGTGTCATAAATTATATATCAGCAGGTATCGCAAAAAGAATACCCGTAGATGAAAAATCAGCAAAATTGACAAATATAAAATTACTTTGTGTAAATAATTTACAGTATTTGGGGATAAAGCTTGAGGAATACTAGAGTTTATTTCAAGAATTTGATGAAGTTCTTGTGTGATGGGAGATAAATCTGACACTTGCTAGTCTTTTATATTTAATTTCACCACTGATATCTGAGATTAGATCTCAACAAGGCTGCAACTTTCTCAGCTGACATTTTAAAACCTAGTGTCTGAAGGTTTTAATAATTTTCATTAAAAAAACATTTCAATAACTTCAGAAACTTCACTTTAAAAACAACCTGACAAACAATCTGCACTCACATCTACTTCTCCCACTGTTAGGAACAAACTCAGGACCTGCTGCTGGTATCCAGTCAATAGCAAGGACCAAAAAAAACCACAAAAAAAAACCTCTCAGTTCAACCATCTAATATCTGAACAGTCAGATGGAAAGAGTTCCAGGTTTGCTTCAAAATCATACTCTAAAAGTAAGCAATTTATTTTCAAAACCAGTGAAGTCTTGAGTGGGTAAGATGATGTTTTATGTCCCCCTGGAACAAGAGAATTTTTGGTCTTTGTGTTGTCTGTTTTCCTAAGAAACTAATTAACTCAGAGACCACTCTGTTATTGCCTGAGGTTTCTGAAGGCTGGTGTTTATCTCATTTTTACAGTTCTGCGCCTTACGGAGTTTATGTTTTTCTGTCAAACTTAAATGTTTCAGATTATCAAAAATGTTAGAACCACACCAGTTTTCAACTGATGATCTCATTTATTAAGAGAAAACAGATATACAAACCAAATTAGCCTTTTGGAAAATGGAAATGTTTCAGTTCATGCTTCATTTGATCCGGCAATAAAAGATAGACAGCAAGAATGTCATCAATGGAACAATGAGAAAACCAGATGCTCAAAAAGAACTGACGTTCTTTTGGAAACATCAGTATGTTTCCAAAAGAACGTACTGATGACTCTTAAGACTTTTGGGAAAATACACTGTTGGCAGACCACACACCTAGGGCCTGAACTTCAAAAGGTATACACGTTTTGACTCAAAATAACAAAATGATGGTTTCTGAGTGGTGTAGTCAAAGTCTAGGCTTAAATCCAGTTGCAATATTGTGGCACAACCTATGGAAAGTCGATCATGGTCAAACACACTTTAATCTGGCTAAATTAAAACAATTCTGCAAAAGAGAGTGGGACAAAACTTATCCTGAGCCAAGTAAAATTAAATGATGGTGCCGAGGATGGCACAACAGTTCAATACGTTTAGAGGTCGATAATATCTATCAATGAACAAAGTTGGTCCTGGAAAAATTTTCCTTTATAAATGATATCATGGATTTTGTATTTATTGGGATTATCTTATGTCTGATTTTCTACAATTTTAAAGCATTTATTTGTGACAAAGGCAAATACTTTTTCTAACTGCACTGTAGCTCAAGGGACCTGCAGCACATTGTTTTCTTGTTATACTCAGTATTTGTTACATTAATTAGTTTTATTATTATGTAACATAGTCATTGAAAATTGGCTTTGGCCAAAAGAATAATAATTGGTGCATCTCTATCGAAAGAAATAAGCACATATTGTTTCAGTGTGAGTGAATGTCTTTATAAAGTTAATAAAACAGATTTGCTGAGGCAAGTATAGTCCTTAGTGCAATAAAGAGCGTAATTGAGTGCAGATAATTGCAGTTCTGTACGAGCTGAAGTGTAGAAGGAGCAACATGCATGACAAAAATAAACAAATATGTTTTCAGCGCTTAGGCACAATCCAGAGACCAGCTGAGTGCTCCCCTAAGTGAGTCTTCCATCATGAGCTCACATCTTCTTCAGATGGCACAATTTTCACTTCCAGAATTGGACCTTCTGGTGTCATTACCCAATGCACAGAAGTACGCATAGCTTATTTCTGACTAAAACCCAGTAGAAAAAACAGTTTGGAGCCTAGAGTGAGAAAGAAAATCATTTTTGTAATGTTTGTGAAATGCACATTATGTTTTGGGCAAGTATCTGGGGTTCTGTGGTCCAAGGAGGGTGCAATTTACATTACCGCAAAACATTTCAGAACATCATGACAATTTCAAAGCTCTAATGTATTCAGCAAGGTCAAAGCTTCAAGTGTTTATGAAGGGAGAGTGTCAAAACATGATGTTCCAGTCCGACAAGGCAATCTCAAACCGAAATAGCATTTTCCAGTCAACAAAAGAAGACAAAGAGGATATCAACCGATAAACTCCTCCAAATGTTACAGAACAACACAAATACAACAGTTTATCTCCACAGAACACTGAACTGCAGAATCATCACAGCAGCGTGAGTTTACTGTAGCTCTGCAGCTCACTTTATATCAACACATAGCTGTGTGAGTGTGTGTATATGTGTATTTTTGTACTTTTGTCAGCCGTGTGTGCTTGATTACAACTAAGACCTGATCAAACAGCACAAATGAAAAAGTCAACAGCTCTCTCCACATTGAAACGACACAGTTGCAAACAAAAGTAAATAAGCTCTATGTATAGACATGCATACACTGACCTGTGTCAAGCAAACCGTTACCATTCACAACTGGGGTGTTTTTGCCTTTGTGTACTTACATTGCCATTTCAAACTGATCCAACCACTTCTTCTTCAGCTCTTTGGTCTTAAAGAAAAGCTCATAGCCCGTATGTCCCTGCTGGTGAGTCACGAAGAAGCCGTAGCACCACTGTAGATATCGAGAAGACAAAATGGAAATAAAATTTTATGCGTCAGAATAATTACAACGACCCAATTTTGGATTTCAAAAATTGGGTTAGGTTTTATTTTCAGGACAGGTTGATGTAGTGTTTTAGTAGGTCTTTTTTTTTTTTTTTTTTACCTTTTTCAAAAGCCTGAAAAAAGGAGGAATTTGTGATGCATCCTTTAAAAGGTATTCAATATTTCTTCGATGCAATTATTTCTTGTGTAGTTATGGAAAAAGCAAAAAGGGTGTCAACTGTTCCTCCAATGCACATCCTGACAGATGTCTCTTAGCAACCATACAAGTGGCCTTTCAATTTTTTTAAGATTTTTGCACCATTACTAGCCTTTCTTTTCATTATTACAATGGGCAGAGAAAGAAGACAGGGAAAGACAAGCTGCAAAGGTGCCAGGGCCAGGAATCAAACCCAGGACTGGTGAGTTGACGACAAATAGCCTCTACATTAACACCACATTTAAAGGGCCTTAAAATGTTCAAATATAAAAGGGATTTTTATTTTTATTTTTTAAATAAAGTAAATACAGCAAAGTACATAAAGACACATACAGTGTTCATAAACGTCAAGTAAAATCTTTTTACAATTTCTGACATTACAACCATAAACTACAATTTTATTTCATGTAAGACCAGCACAATATCGCACATAATCGAGTTGAGTGGAAGGAAAAGGTTTTTAAATCATTTTACAAATAAAAATGTAAAAATTCTGTTGTACAATTATAGTCTTTGTACTCTGTTACCCCTAAATAAAATATAGTGCAACAGACATTCCTCTTGGTTCTAGAGATGAATAACACTGATTATGAACACTGCTCTAGAGTTGAGTCACTTGATAAATAATTAATAGCATAAAAAAATATATTTATCTAAAAAAATGTGAATCACTCTAAGCCACTCTTTAAGTTGTAACCTTGCCAGTTATCCGGTTCTAATAATGACAAGGTAAGTATGGCGGGTGAATAAGTGGCAGCTCTCTGACATAATGCTGTCAGCAATCCTCTCTGGTTTTAGTGCCAGTGAGGTCACCAGCTGCACAGATAAAGGAAAATATGTTGGCAGCTGAATTCTTTCAACATCAACAGAGCTGCAACTGCAATATGAGTTTAACCAGAGTTCAGCCTGAAGAGCATTGAAGGGTTCAGGCTGTAAAAATACACCTTTAGAGGAACCAACTTCCTTTTAAATTTATAAATTCATAAGTATTACCTCTAAAAACTTAATCCCTGCCAAAGATTTAGACCCCATCTAGCAGGGGTTTCAAAGCTACTGAGAAAGCATAAGGGAGACTAAATCATTTCTTACTTTTCAAGTAAGAAATTATTTCTTTAACTTGTTGACCACTCCAATAGCTTCAAAGTAGCATGTTAGATTTATCCATTTCTAAATTAAGGTCCTTGCTCTTGCCAGCAATCTGCTTCCGCCAGTTGTGTCATATACAGTAATGAGAAAAGTAGTTGAGTTTCCCCGACAGTGATTAGGCTGACCTGCAGAGCCCTAAGTCTTTTACAGCTCTGCTGGGTCTTAAATCATTGATGACTGCGTGGGTGCTGTTCAGTAACACCACATTCAAAGGTTGAAGTTTTATTTAGCAGAAAATGATGTATAGAGTTAAGCAGCCTTGGAAGAGTACACACATTCATCACCTGGTATTAGCATCTCGGTCCTGCAGTGTGTGGTGGTTCCAGGCACAGGTTAAAATTAAGCCCAAACATCTCCAGAGGTGTTGTTGTGTTGCTTTGTGCAACTAACAGGAAAGGTATAACACACACAGCTCAAGGTTGAAAAGGGTCTAAAAACTAAATTCATATTTCATTTAAAAGTATTGGCAAAAACAAAAAAAAAGACAAAACCCCCGAAAAGCACGTTTAGGCAATGAGATTAAATACCAGTCACTGTGGTGCATAAACACCACCCCAAAACACATCTCACAATGGCTTAATAGAGTAAATGATTATGATAATAGGCTCCGTTTTATGAAAAGCACATCATATTTTGGCGAGCTGTCGCTTTCATGTTAGCAATCAGCACCAGAGTGAGAAGACACCATCTGTGGGAATCCATCAACACAACATCAGCAAGTCTCTGACACAACAATGCTGCCTGCCAAAAATTTGGTTAAAAAAAAAAATACTAACCAGAGCCTTGCAATTGTTTCAACTATTTCGCGTTTTGCCACATCATGTTAAACTTTTGTCTATATTATTAAGATTTTATTTACAGAATAACACAAAGCAGTGCGTAACTCTGAAGTGGAAGGGAACTAATAAAAACATATTATTCAAATAATATTCAAATAATTCAGTCCCCCTTCTTGCTCTATTGTCCTTCAAATTCTTATTCATATCTAAAGTATTTGAGAAGACAGACACGTCAAAGACAATATTGTGGAGAATAAAGTGGGGTGGGGATATAAAACAGCTTTTAAAGCTTTGTGGGTCTCATGGATTTTTGTTCAAGCCATCATTTTAAAATGGAAAGAGTATGACACAACAGGTTTGCTGTTGTCCTTTTAAAAAAGGAGTCTCAAGCTGTGTTCCTCAAGGATCAGTGTCTCTTTTCTTCTGCACACCTGGCACCAATACTAACTCATTAACAAGGCTCTGCAGAGCTTGACTACATGCTAGTGAGGAAGTTTCAGCATGTAATTCACGTGCATAGGAACAAGGAACACATCTATAAGTTGCAGGACCCTCAAGGTATGCAGTTTGAGACCACTGATCTAAACTAACAAGCTGCGTAAGGAGACCATCAATAAGAAAAGCAGCCAAGAGGCACATGATAAATCTAGAAGACCTGCAGAGATCCACCACTCTGTTGGGAAAATCTGTCAATAGGGAAGCTATTAGCAGTGCAGTCCATAAAACTGGGCTTTAAGTGAGATGCAGGACAAATATAGATTAATTTTAATGCATATTTCATTTGTCTCTGCGCCAAGACACTGAACTTCAGTCAAAGTTATGGATTGGACAAATGAAAAAAACAAGCAACAAATCATTCAGTCACAGAACTACAACATTTTTGGTTGAAGTGGGCGCTATGTATGAGAATGTACAAATGCACACAGAGGTCCGTTGGAGGAGTCGGGGGTTTTGCACTGCAGTCTGAAGTTCCAGTGTTTTTGGAGGACAACATTCTGGGTGTCATTGTACTGTAAAAAAAAAACTTACATGGCTTTCCTTACTGACATTATTTTGCATTGAATAACCTGAATGCAAGGTTGCAGTGTGTGACCTGTATGCACATGTAACCGCTTTTCAGCATAAATTTGGTGATTTTAAGACACTTCCCCTGTTGTGAGGACATGCAAAAACGTATCTTTCCGTATGACAAGTTACTCCACAAATACAAGACTGATATCGAGAAATTGCAGGAGCAGTTCAAGCATCATTTCTAAGTTACATTGCAGAGATGGATGAAGTTCTTTGTGGACCCCATATTACTGCTGCCAGTGAGCAACTTTCTGAGTTGCAGCTGGAACTGTGCAACCTGCAGTCACATCCGTTTTTTCATGCGATGTGACTGCAGAACAGTTTAATTTAGGAGTCTCATGTGGAAAACAGGAACACAGAAGCAGAGTTTGCATTCTCAACAACTACTATGCTTATGACCACGTATATTTATGAGAGCAGTTTTTCCAGCGATGAGACACATCAAGTCTAAAGAGAGAAATAGACTCACAACTCTACCTGATGCAAATTGGATGCACAGAGAGTGACTCTGACATCCTGTCAATTGTAAACCAGCAGGCAGTCACATTTCTCATTATTGTAGAACTAGTAGGTCTACAACCTATGGTGGTGAGGTAGAGTGGACATACAGGAAAAATGTTAAAATCTGTAAAAATGTTGTGTACAAATGCACACATTTAGTTCCTTCAATTACTGTTTGTCTGCTGTTCTGCAGCTTTCTGTTATCCATGAGATGGATGGGGGTTTGTATGTTTTACCCATCAGAGCCATTTGTACTGAAAAAAGAGAAATATCACTGAGTGATTATTCTTTGTTTACTCCAAAAATGTTGCACTCATATCATTAAACAAGAGTCTAACTGCTATACATGCATTTGAACATGAAATATGCTAAGTTATTGCTATGGAAGTTGTTTTAATAAACATGTCAACAAAAAAAACGTGGCCTCTTCCACCATTTAAGTTACCCATTCCTAGACTGTCCTACAAAATCCTAATATAATAAATAGAGGTTTATGGCTATGACATGACAAAATTAGGGAAATTTTGGTGGGCTTCACTACTTTTGCATGGAACTATGCAGATTGCTCCTAAATGAAGATTTTACACAACAGAGAAAGTCTTGGGTAAGTAATGTTTTTTTTTTCTTTCAATGTGCAGCAAAGTATTTGTTCATTTTTCACCCCCAACATGTTTGCACAGTTTTATATATATATATTCACAGTTTTAAAATGCGAGACTAACAGGAGGGTAAACTGACCTTTTTGCCTTCTCTGTCAGATGTGGGATTGTTTGTAACTTTGAAGAAGTTAAGATCCAGTATATCCTTCATCTCATAGTTGTCTCCCCTTCTCTTGCAAACAATGGCTGCCACATCGAATAAAAATATGTGCCTAGAAAACAAGAGCATATTATTTTATTTATTTGTCTTTATTCTATACCATTAAGATTTACTTGACATTTTATTCAAAATAAGCTTGATCCTTGGACTAATTTAATTCATCCAGCTTTCAACAAGTAATTTTACTGTCTAAAGATTTATTTTTCTCTTAAGGGCAATGATCCTGAAGCGTACCAACCTGTCCTGTTTCCTCTTGTCAACATTGGAGATCAAGCGCACTTCTCCGTCGCCTTTTGGTCGACCAAAAGTGACAAGTGGCTGATTCTGCAGGCAAAATACACAGGAGCTAAGCACTGATGTATTTTCAAAATATGCTTTGACATATAAATGAGGATATTGTTGTAACTCAACTACACAACTACCTCAGTCAAACAATCTGTAGCACATTGCTCTCTATGTCCTGTATTTTTATTGCTAAAAAACAGAAACCCACCTGCTCAGAGCTTTGATTATTAATATCTATAACACTGATCAATATATTTGATGGATATCTGCTTGATGATTTTGTAATGTTTATTGCTTGTTTCATGATTGATTACTATATTATGTTACATGGTTTGAAATGCCTTGTTGCTGAACCGTGCTAGAGATCTTGCAAACTAGAACTACAACAGGTGATCCCAGGTATTTTTTGGTATATATTGTATGTAAAACAATGAAGAGTCTGATGTTTTTGTGGTCTACAGGTTATTTTATGCCCTAATTATGCATGAGCTATATATTATTGCATCACTGTGAGAGTGTGTCTGCATCTGATGGTCCAATTTTAAATACTTTTCGATTCCTTACTCATAACCTTCACATAAATACACAATTAGGTTATTTTCTGTGTAATGAGGATCAAATACTATGCATTTTTTACTAACCATTGCACAATTTTCAGAAAAATGTCCTTAAAAATTAAAAGTAAAGCAAATACCAATTAAAACAAAGAAGATTTTCAGTTGCTTAAAAGAAACTGCTTTTATTAATGATGATAAGACAGTGCACTGTGATTATTCCAAGAGGTGCACTGATCAGAGATTTTAGTAATTACTTGAATAGAAAAAAATTCAGGACACTAATTAAAGAAAAAAAGCTTAATCTGCTAATACCAAGCTTAGCTAATACAGAAGAAGAACAAAAACTAATAAAATATTTTTGTTCCACTTTCTGCACATAAGAACATGTAAACCTGCATTTCCAGAGTGGTTTCACTGAAATCATCAAATTCCAAAACTTTTAGACAGTTGACCATTTTGGAAAGGTTTACAGTGATGAGAAAATATATTTTTTAGTTACTGATATTTGCCAGATGTTAGGAAGGGTAAAAAGAAAAAAAAAAACAGCTAAAATCTCAAAATACCCGTGGGCCTCCTGTTTCTAACCAATAATGAAGGTATTTGAGTTTGCATCATTTACTTCCTTTTGCTTAACATAAAAAAAAATCTCAACACATCCTACACAAACAACTGGTTATTGTTCCAGAAAGAGATTTTTTTGATTTACCAGGTTTTCAATAGATCTCTGGTACTGGTCGATCTCCCTCAGAGTCTCGTTATCTCTCTTCACTTCATTGACATACTGAGCAAGGTCCTAAATAGGAAACACACAAAAAGAACATCCTACTGGATTAATGTCATGCAAGTGACAAGTGTCAACAAAACTGGCAATCATTGCATGGACATGCTTTTCAGGAGCTGACATTTCTGTATTAAAAATGGTTCAATTAGAGTAATACTCTGCTTTTCATTAGTTGAAAATCAAAATAATCTATATTTTTTTCATGATTAAAGGTGTCCTGTTTGTAGGTTTACAGATTAGCTGCCGAAGCAACTCGAGATAATCTCAGGATTAGTGTGGAGCAAATAAAGTTCTCTTTGCACACTAAATGTAAAGCTCATTTAACCTTTTTCTTAAAACCAAGTAAGCAGCTGTAACATGAAATTATCTGCTATATATCTGTGATTACATACTGTTCAAAACAGGCACTTGCCTTCATGGCATCAAGAGCAATCTTCAGGTTGCTCTTATCAGCAGCATCATGAGTGTGTTTGACAAGTTCCTGACAGAGAAAGAGGACAGAAAAACAATTACATACTGCGTCTGCTAGCTGAACTCTCTCACACAGACACAGTTACACGGACAAGTACATTCAAAATCAGAACCTAAAGTATTGATTTGACAAAGACGAGGAGTGGTTTTCATTTAAAAGACTTTGCTTTTCTTTATTTACTCTGATTTTAGAGCAGCTAACGAAGTAAGTTAGCTGCAGTAGTTCCTGAGACAGGATTTAAAATAGACAAGATTTAACCACTTCTCCTTGTTTTATATGCTATTATTAGGTTATTCTATTTATTTCAGCCCAGGTAATCAGTTGATTAATTACTTTATATTTTGAGATCATCAGAAATTATAAAATATTTCTTAGCCTTGGATGTATGCTTTTTTAAAGAAGACTATTAAGCATCAGTACACCCCTACAGTATAGTTACACATATGTGAGTGCATATAAGTTTCATTAATAATAAACTCAGCTTTTAATTTTAGTAATTAGCGGTTGTTGATTTTTAATATAGTCTTTTGAGAAAGTCAGTGTTTTTGTATCAACATATGTAGATGCCCTCTTATTTGTCATAAAAAGAGTTTAATTTAATATGTTATGGGACTATTACATTTATACTGATAAACTGTGATTTGTGAACCGTTAAACAGTTTAACATTTTAGCAATATGAGTTTTGCTGTTGTTTTCACTATTCTGTTGTATTTTAGTTCGGCATATTTAATCTCCAGATTGTGCTAAATAAAATATACCTAAGTAACAACCACAGGAATATATATCTTTCCATTTTTTTAACACATCACTGTAGTTGGTGCTGTGCAAACCAAGTGTGATGGAAGATGCTCACTTCCACTTACAGCACATCCCAACATCGCTTTGTTTTGAAGCCAAGTTTTAATTTCTAAAGTGGCAGATGCTGCCTGTTAACCACACAAGCTGCCAACATTGTTTTAACTGTGTGTGTGTGTGTGTGTGTGTGTTCCTATAACAGAAAATAATTATGATAATTGAATCATTTTCACACCATTATGCACTGAGTATATAAAAAAGGGTGTGGAATAATTTAAGCTGCAATAACATTTCACAGAACATTATGAGTAATGAAAAGATAAACAACCATATCTGAGTCACTTTTTCCTCTTGCCCCTCTTCTCCTTTTCCCCCTTCCATCACCGTTTCTCCTCAGGGAATGGCTAAGAACTCCCTGATTCAACACCATTTACCACAGAGGCCTTTACCCTCCACAACGATTTAAAACCACTCTGTAGGCATTGGCCTTTTCTGCCCTGCCAGCTGTAATCTGACCTCAGATTCATATAAACCAGAGGAGACAATGTCATACAGTTTATCGAGGAACCGGTGCAAGTCTGAAAGGCAGGAAGTCCACTTTCATCCGAGAGAATAAAAGCATCTGACAGAGGATGTGCAAAACTAATCTCTGTTTTTATGACTGGAAATAATCATTATTCCTCTAACAAAAAATAAAATATATTTTTTAAATGTATAAATGATATGCAGTTGGGTCACATAAAAGGGTTTTTTTTTCCTTAAAATATTTAGACTATGACTTAGTTTTTTTTTTTTTTTCTTAATTTTGGCATGCCAGTTCAGATTCCAAGAGTAAAGCAAAGTGTGTTTATTCATCCAATATAGTGTTTTCATTGAGTCTTAAAGAGAAATTGTAGAACAAACATGTGGAGGATGTCGCCCCCTAGTGTTTACTTGCAGATTTTTAATGAAAAGAAAGACGACAAAACTTATCCATATTCTAACGGTTTGGATTTGTGTATTTATGAAACATAAACAGTAACATGAACGGACTCAACATAAAACAAGCTCTTCTAAATATAAAATTCTAGTTTTTAGAAAATGCTTACGAATTTTTCAATTTGGTAATTTAACCGAGTTTACCTGTAGCAAGAGATGGTACTTTAGGACTCTTTGCATGGGAACAACCAGCAGGTCCCTCAGTGTGAACTTCCCATTGTTGGCCCTTTTGGAGCATTCCTACAAAATACACAACAGGCATATTAAGATCTGTGCACGTCACTCTGCACAATGACATGTATGTGTTTGTGTTAAAAGGTTTTAATATTTTTGGTCTGGAATAAGCTTATGATTTATTCAAACATAAGTGGTTTTTTACTAGTTTAAATATTTTTCTTCAATTTCATTGGTTTATCATTTTCAGAATGTGTTCCTCCAGAAGAGCCTTGGAATATGTAATGCAAAAGATACACACTAGGGGTCAGTACGGGTTAATAAATATCATTTGTGCAGTATGAAGACATGAGGAGTTTTAGAAAAGAAAAGTGGTTTTCAAAAGTTTTACCTCTAGCTTCAAGCGAACATCTTCTTTCTCTTTGCAGATGAGGTCTAAAACAGCAATGGCAATCTCCACCCGACTGCAGTATATCCCATAAATGAGAAGTCTATCAGGGGGAATGAAAGGATGGTTTACTAAATGAAAACATACTGCAAGGTATCCAAAACTTCCTGACAACCACAAAAGCATACAGTATTTTTGCAAAAATATCTGTGCCCCTTGAGAATTTTCAAATTTTTTCACCTTACAAACACAAACTTCAATGTATTTTAATGGAATTTTATGTGATAGAACAAAACAAAGGAAATAATGATTGTGAAGTAGAAGGAAGGAAAGTGACACCTGATTTTAACAATTTTTGCAAATAAAATTTTGAAAAGTGCTGTGTACAGTTAGATTTAGCCACTCTGACTCGTTTACCGCTATATAAAATCTAATGCAACCAATTTCCTTCAAAGGGTTTCTAATTAGAAAACAGAAGCCCATCTGTGTTTGATTCAACCTTTGTTTAAATGAATCTGTTATGTGAAGGCTCTGGAGGCTCATTAGAGAACATAAGAGCACAAATCAGAGTCATGAAGACTAAGGAACCAGACGGGTCAGGGAGAAAAGGTTTAAAAAGGAGAAGTTTAAAACAAGCTGAGGTCATTAAACTGTATCCCAGCTTTCAGCACTGCTCACTCCACCAGATAATGGAATGAATACAGCATAGCTGGAAGCTTACCAAAATACTTTTGGTAATGATTCAGAGCAAACAGATTCATGTGTGAAAATGGCCAAGTCAACGTGCAAAACCTAAATCTGGTTGTGAGACTGTTTCACTTGTTACAGATTCTCTCCATCTAATCTGGATGAACTGGAGTATTTTTTTAAGAGCAACTGGCTACAATTTCATGTCTCTAGATAAAATGAGATAATAGAAACATTGCCTAAGGTGTTGCAGCTGTAAAATGGCTTCAAGAAGTGTTGCTCGATGGAAGTGATTAGATTTAAAAAAAAAAAAAAAAACGAAAACCACACATTTCAGATATTATCATCACTAAAACCATAGCACAAAATACAGAAGTTTGTGGTACTTGCTATGAGCAAACACATTCTATAAAAAGACACTTATAATGCAAACACTTCAGTCATTTGAATGTTTCTAAAAAAATTTACTGATAAAGGAGAAAGATTTGCACTTTGACTAGGAAATTCACTAACAAAGAAAGTAATAATAAAAAAATAAATAAAAATCTCCAAGTCTTTAACAATAACATTAATTTGACACCCACATTTGAACCAATAATTAAAACAAAGCAACTTTATATCTTGTTTAGTACCTTTCCTTATAGCTGATGAAGATTTGGTAGAGATTGAGGGCATTTTTGTTCAGGATGGAGTCTTGCAGATCTCCCATTAGGCTCTTGTGAACTTTAACCAAATCCTGTATTGTAGTAGAAAGCCATGAGAATCGGAACAGATGGTCTAACTGGCATATTTTGCTATTAAGAGATGAAAAATGCAATTTGACTCACAGGAATATTGACAAAAACTTTGTCAATCTCAGCTGCAGAGAAGAATTTCTTCAATGGATTTAGGAAATACTAGAAAGAAATGAAACAAGAATATCAGAAAAATACTTTGAAACTCCTTCTTAACACTTTTTTTATAATAATTTGAAATAATCACATATGTATACTGAAACAACACAGATGTATCATTTGATGAATGATGCTAGTGTAAGAAGGGAAGGTGAAATGCAGAACTACTAACTGGGAATTTCCCCCAATAACCCCAAACATCTAGAAAAGTCTTCATGCAAAATGATCATCATGCAATCAGATTAAGATTTACGAGTCTGACATTGTGATTGTAATAATTTCTACTTCTGACAAGCAGCAAGTTAAAGCTAGTTGTGTCAATGTGGTACAAAAATAAGTAATCCAAGTTGTGGATGAATGAAATCTAGACATTTCACATAAAACTGGTTCAGCACCTTTTCAATGGACTCCAGTGTTTCTGTGTATCGCTCTTCCGTCTGCTTAATCTCTGAAAGGCAGCAGCTGCGCACATCAACCTCTGCCTGTTTCTAGGAAGATACACAAGAGGAAATGCTGTTTGAATGTCACCATCTGATGTGGAGACATTGTTTTCTTTAGGGTATCTGAAGGAAAGGAAATCCAAAATGTTGGCAAGTGACTAAACAATTCCATCAACATTCGTCACACAACCTTTAGATAAGCCGTTTTTTGTTCATTTAACATTTTGACACACAACCACAACATATTTTGTGAGGATTTGGTGTGAAACAGACCAACAGAAAGTTTGAATTATTCAAAAATGGTATGGAAAATGTCTAATGACAATCGATGCATTTTCACTGCAAGAGATTTTTCAGTAATCATGTTAGTTTTCTGGAGTAGGTTTGCACCAGTCAGGGCATAAATCAGACAAAAGCAGTTAAAATCTATCCCGAAAACAGAGCAAGTAGAGAAGTAAGACATTTGGATCTACCAGGAATTTGGGAAGAACTTCATATTAAAAACATTTCTTAAGGGTTGACAATCTTTGCTTTTTGTTTAAGTGATCTGAATGTTTATTCTCCACTGTAGTAGATATGTTTTGTTAACTTTAAATTACATGACTAGAGGTCTTTTTGTTTGAAAACTTAATATCTAAACCATGCCAACCGTGCTGAATATGGATTTTTTTTTTATTTTTTACAAAGTTTACATTAAAATACATTATATACTCTGTCAATGTTAGAGGAAATATTTAATTAAAGAAAGCATGGACTTCCCCACTTACTGTGTCCATAGATACATAGAGGGAGAGAGACAAACATTGTTGTCAAAGCTTTTTAAAGAGAATTTAGAAGGTCAACTTAAAATATTTTAAAATGTTAATGTTCTGAAATGCAGACTGAGGCGATCACAACTGCTCAGCATTAGTGTGCTTGTGTGGTAACTGTTCCTATGTCACACATCTCCCTGACCTTAATTATTAAAGTTAACAAACTGATTCTGAGTTGAAATTTGTTTTATTTGAACTTCAGAACCTAATGACTAGGAAATTATCATAAACGACATGAATCTTTAGGTAAAGGGCTTTGGTTTCAGACTCTCAGTCAAAAGTTCTCACAAAGCACAGCCACGGTAGTTGAAAATGTTCCAGGAAATTGATTTCTGGTAAGAAAAAAACACAAACAACCTTGAGGAACGAGTGGTGGAAATGCCCATTACCTGCTAAGAGGGTAATTTCTTTTCACACCTTCAAAAAAATAAAACAGTGTGACGGTAAGAAAAAACAAATAAGCCCTTTAAACACTTTCATTACAAGAAAATATTGTAATGTTGATGTACACTAGATACCGACACACCTGGTAAGAAGTTGCAGTTTCATAATGCCAGTAATGTTTAGTGCATGTGTGTGTTTGTGTGAGTCTGACTCATTGTGGTACCAGTGGTGCATGCTGTTCAGTCCTCATGAGGTCTTCATAGATCTCTCCGCCCTCATACTCATCTTCCAGCCCGTATACCGCTGCATACAAGTCATCTTCGTCCTCAGGAACATTCTCACTATCACACACACACACACACACATACGCACAAACATTAAAACCATGCAAACCATCTGTCACAAGTAGGGTACCTTGTTGCACAAAACAAACTTTGTGTAAATTGTAAAAGGGTTTTGCAGCTACAGTAAAGATGCAACAAAGGTTTCTTTTCATAAAGCTGTTTATCAATTCCTCTCTCATCATGCCCACATGCAGATATAAAAGAATGAAATTCCTCAGCAGGAGAGCTCATGATTCAAATAAACTGGTCTGTAACATTGATGTGGCAAGAAACAAATACAAATGTTGCAGTTGCCCCATGTGTTCTCAAAATTGTATTCTTTTCTATCAATCACACTGTCAACAGCTCCCATTGAGAATCTTAATGGGGGTGGTACAGCTAGAGTCAGCAAAAACATGCCAAATTACTCATTTGTTTTCTCTGACAGTAAGAGGGAAACCAGGCAAAGCCTTTTACCAAACATGTGGGTGTCTGCAGACCCCCTGGAGAGCCTCAGAAGAAGCTAAATCTTCTTCTGAATGAAATAATCACGCTCCATCAACACCCCCAAAGAGCCCACAGAGACAACCCTCAAACGTACTCAATCAGATCCTCCAGGTTGTTGTAAATCTCCTCGTCTTTCAGGCTTTCCTCCAGTGGAAACGGCCTGGAAAAGAAGGGAAAGCTTTAGTGAATAAAGGAGAAAGGAAAAGCAAAAGTGCATTTTTATCTCTAAATGTAGTTATGTGTTAGATGAGATTTTGTTTTGCTTTTTTTACTGTTTCATTTTTTACTGTAAATCAAATTGTTTACTAAGAATTTATTTTTTTCAATATCTCTTTTAATGAAGTTAACTGGAAATTAGTGGGTGACTTGCAGTGGTAGTGTTGGCTGAAGTGTCGGTAAAGAGGGAAGGCAGAGGCGGAGGTGCTGGATGCAAATGAAACAGAGGTGCAAGCAGAAAGTATTTTAAATGTAAATAAGAAATATGTATATATGTTTGAAGACTTACTTGAATCCTCCTTGCTGTGCGATTGCTGTGTGGGAGAGCTTTGACAGAGTGTCCATGACCTGGTGAAACAAAAACAATCATATTTGTGTGTGTGAAATATCTTGATCACATTACCATTGTTTATATCATTTGTGCAAATAATACAAAATAATCACAATAAACTGGACAGGAAGTACTTTTGTTTTGATATTTCTTAGCAGTAACTGTAATTGTGATGAAACAATAGCTTAACAACTAGAGAATGCCCCAAAGTCTAAATTATGAAGCCAAAGTTAACATTTACAGATTGCTATGAGACACTTGCAGCCTATTTAAGCTTAGTACAGCACATCAACAGTCAGAACTATTATGGTCTATAGCTAAAATACTGACTTGGTTTCACTGCTGATGGTAGAAACAAAACTTGAGTCTCAGATCAAGTCAATTCACGAGGCTTTAAGGAATGAGTCTAAGATGTCTTTAGTCTTGGTTTATGTAACACAGAGAGAGAAGAATCCAAAGAAAAAAACCCATAACCAAAATAAAAAGCGCAAATGGAATCAAACTCAGGTCAGATTGATTTACAAGATTTTTGCCCAGGGCGCCAAACAGGCTAGGACCGCCTCTGCCTGGCTGTATTAAAGTGCTCCTTAAATAAAGTTTCTTTTAGCTCCTTATATTTTTGTGATTTCAGTAAAATTTTGTAGTAAAGTCTCTACAATTTTTAGTTTGTTTTTAAGGGTTTTTTGTGTATTTGATTTAGTTCAGGAGGGATTTAAACTGGGAAATTATGTTAAAAAAAAACTTTGGGATTCTTGGCAAGAGAATGGCAGCTTCTACCACCAAAGAACAACCAACCCTTATGTGTTGAACATCTGTCTTAGCTGAGCTCAGACACAGAACAGAGAGAACTGAAAGAAAAAAGACAAATCTGGTATACTGAGAGGTAACACTATGACCACAGTGAAATGTTTTGTTCATGTCAAGTCTCTCATTTTGGCCTGGAAACTTTCCTGTATTAGAGTAATTATGTCGTATTTCCCCCACTTTTACAGTAGTTCATCGTTTTCTCCCCCTTTGTCCTCCTCAGCAGAGGGTGGATATATATTTCCCGATGTTCTCAAGTCTAAAACTTGACAGGTATGATTTTGCTTCTTCAGCTGACAACGATCCTTCTGAAAGCAACTGCTTCTTTTATTCAAATATATAAATTAGAAACAGTGCAATCATAATCTTTCATTACGCCTACTTACTTTAAACTGTGATGTGCCTTATTGATGAAAAATAGACAGATTCTCCTCATTCTTTTTCTAAATTTCATAACAATTCAGCTCCCTAATTAGGAAAGAATTCATCCTTCTTATTTCTTTTCAACAGATTTTAAATCAAATTTATACTGAATGATTTTTGAAACTTTAAAATAGTTTAAAGTTGCATCTTATCATTGCTACAGATGTCAACAGTTGTATTTTGTTGTCAGAAATATTCTTTCACAGTTTGCTTAACAAGGATGACAAGCTTGAACAGCTGACTTGAAGAATGTATGCTGGCTGAATATTTGCAGGGTTCGCTTTGGTATTTCCTTACTAATTTCATTAAGACAAATATCCATGTGAATGCATTTCTTTCACAGAACTGTTCTTCAGCACAAATGGTGCCTTCATTAACCTATAAAGTTACCTAAGACACAAGAATAAAAGCATGTCTTTGTGTTACAGGCCACTATTTGCCCTGGATAAATAAACCCTGTTTTGGGGTAAGTGGGAATTTTTACACACTAACCAAACAGATTGTTCTTGCAAAAGTCACACCCCACCTTCCCATCCAATAGGATTGAAATGACCATTTCAATCCTACAGAATTGAAATAATTTTCTGCGTTTTGATGATTTCCCTATGACTTTTTATGGCCCTATGGGGCCATAAAAAGTCAGCAGTCTCACACAAACCACATAAAATAATCACACTCTTCTCAGCAGCAGGTAGAAAATATCAACTTCCCATTAACTGCATAGAAGTTGACAGATACATTACATATTTTTATCTGATGCTTGTGCCCACACCCTTCCTGTTTTTATGTTGCACGACTGCCTAAATCTAAAGTTGACACTTCTATCAGATAATGCCAATTAAAACAACTATTTTGCTATCATTCATATTACATACATACATATTTATTTTTTCCCTTTGAAAACTTTATTATCACTGTTGTATTCTGTATTTTGATAACAATCAGTTATCAATTTTATAGAAAAGTAGACAATTTTTAATACTTGTGTACAAATAATCACATATTTTTTTCAAGTAGTGTTTTCAAGAATACATGAAACTAGATGGATTTGCATTTAAAATACTTGTTCTTATTAAAAAACACTGGAAAAGCAATGTTTTTCCTTAGTGATTTTTAAATAAGCCTGCAGACATTTAATATTAAAACCATATTCAAATCACTGTGGAGATGTTTTGATATACAGACAACCCGGTGCACGAGTAGTACCTGAATGCAACGTATGAGAACACCTGGTGGGAAAACACCTCCTGACGGGCAGAGTCCTCTTGACAACATCATTGTTTAGTCTAGTGTGTGCTTCTAGCTGCAGGCAGCTTTGCTTGTGCTACAACTTATTTTGCTCCGTATCAATGATGTTTACTTTCTGTTTGAGATTTTTAAAGCAAATAATTAAATTTACCATAGACCAAGTTGAAAACTGCTTACATAAAGTTCCAACTCAGTTCACGTTTATGTCTTTTTTTCTTTATTTCTTAGTTCAAAACAACTTTAGACTGAGATGCTGACATGTGATTGGCTGATTCGCAATTTGTGTTAATGAGCAATTAAACCTACTAAGGTGACCGGTGAGTATAATTTATCTTAATAAATGAATTTTTTTTTTTAGATTTATGTTATATAATTCAATTATACAGCTTCAGACATTTTTCTAAAATTAATTTAAAAACTCACTCTGCATTAAGGTCTACGCAGTGAACATTTGCAAACAAATATTAGTTTTTTAAATTATTATTGTGATCTACGTTAATCATTTCAAGTGATAAGTTACTCAATACGTATTGAGTCACTGAATTAAAACTCAAATCATAAAAGTGAAAGAAGCCACGGTGACAGCCTCAAGCACATGCATGCTCTGCAGGAAATGGTCACGTTACCTCTAACTCACACCCGTCCATCACACTGTGTGCCAGTACGATGATAGTTGGTGCACACATATCGGTTTTAGATATAAAACCTTTTATATTAATTTCAGTGTGTCTAAAACAAGCTGTTACGGACATTTTAAAATGCGCAAAAAGTGACAGTGATAAAACCAATTCTTCCTTTGTCTTCCTTCAAAGTTTACTTCATTCAATGAGTTGCATGGCAGTCATCAAAATAAAAAAAATAAAAATAAAAAACGTTTTCCATTGGACAAAAGAAACTAATAATAAAATCCACCTATGCAGCTCTCCTACAATTATGTCTCAGTGCTATTATTCACATTTTCTCCAACTCCAACTTAGTACTAGACACTGCATGAGAAATAGTAAAGTTTAGCCCATATTACTATTATTATGACTTTTTCCAGAAGTCTCTGGCATAGAATAGTATTAAATGTCAATAACCTGCATTATTATTTTCTTTATTCAAGGGGTTTGGATTTGCAAACATGTTTTATAAAAACATAAACAGACATCTGACAGGTTAGAACTAACAGACTGTCTAGCCGCAGTTTATGTCCTCTTCCTGCGTGAATAAATGCTGCGGCTTTGGCGCACACAGGTGTACTTGAAACTTGAAAGACTCTTGAGACCAGCTTGAAAACCACCTTAAAAAAGAACATTTGTATCACAACAGGTTATTAAAAGCAACAAAGATCTTTTTCCAACTAAAGCAAAATAAATATTTCCTATGGATGCAAAATGGTTTTAAACATCAGTATTGTTTGTCTAAATGAAAATTCTTGTTTCAACACAAGATTTGTTCTCCTGATGTTAGTTTGTACATGCTGAGCCTACTGAGGCACACACATAAATTAACCTCTGTGTTTGTTTCATAAGTTTTATATTTAAAAAATGTACATTGAAAAGTGTTTCTTCTGCCTTAATTTAATTTATTTGTAATTTATTTGTTTCTAATCTTTTTTTTTTTTTCATTTTTGTCTGTAAAAATCTGAACATAACTTTATACTGTTTGTCTATCTATTGACATCATTTTTAAATTTTAAATCAGATGTTTTGATAAATGCTTTTTACTCTTACTTGACTAATATTTTTTGGATGGATACAAATTACTTTTACTTGAGTAAAAGTAATAAGTTGAACAGTGCTATTCCTGCGTGAGTACATTTTTTGGGTACTCTATCCAACTCTGCTCTTGAAAGTCAAAATAAGTGCTTATTCAAAAAAACTGCTGCAAGTTTCTTAGCATTACAAACTTTGATCTAATTATGAATGATGAAAACTTTTTCTGACTGATTTTAAGTATTAAAAACATGCTGCTCTCACACCAAGTTTGTCTGGTTAAGCCATATGTGACTTGCAAACCCACAAAGTTAGCTGACTTCCAACCGCCTGGGTTACTGTGGCCTATTTAGTAAATGCATCTTCTACCCCGAGGGCAATGTGAAAAAGGTTATTTTATGAAATAAATCTTTTTTTTCTGCCATAAAGTTACCTCCAGAAACAGTCATTTCGGTTAGCCGTACAGTTTAGCACTTCTCCACTTTGAAGTGTTCACTCAGCTTTGGTCAGTTTTGTTGTTTTAAAAGTGCTAATAAGTAAAGAATGCTTGGTTTGTGGTGTATTTGGACATTGTACCGCCTCAATTTTAGTAAGTGGAGTGGTATGATTCTTAAAACAATCAAAAACTTGTATTTTGTTTTTGAGTACCCACATTTTAGATGGTTTGTTGTCCCAATTAGTTAATTGTATTTTCAGTTGTATTCAAAGTGTGTCTCTGCAAGGTTGTTTTCTAAGCAACCTTAAAAAAATGCCACTTTAATTTATAAAATAACAGGAAGATAAATGCTGACAGTTTAACTGAAAATAGAAAGTTTATTTATTGTATTTTACTTCGCTGATTTGCAACATGATCCAATTGATAGTTTGTCGAAGCCATATTAAATCAATAACATAAACAGTTTTTTATCATCTAAAAAACATTGCTCAAATCAAAGGAATAGTGCTTAAACCAAACTGAGAAAGATTAATCCATGGTTTTGTCTCCAGCAGAAGGCTCTCACTTAGCTCTTAAAATGAGCTCTGACACAGCTACAGAAAACTAAAAATGCTGCTGCAAGAGTTCTTACTAGAACCAGGAAATACGACCATATTAGTCCAGCACTCAGGTCTCTGCACAGACTTCCTGTTGCACAGAGAATAGACTTTAAAACAGCACTGCTTGTGTATAAGTGCCTTTGTGGTCTAGTGCCAAAGTACATCTCTGACATGTGAGAACCATATGAACCAGTTCACACTCAACATCACCATCTCCAGCTGGTGATGCTGCATTTCAATGTTATGCTCCAAAAATCTGGAACAGTTTGAAAAAGTGGGACATGCCTTGACCCTGACAATGTTTAAATCCAGCTGGAAAACACTTTCTTTTAGCTGTGCTTGTGGCAGCAGAAAGTATTTTATCTACAATTTTTATTTCTAATTTAGTTTAATGTTGTTTCCTTGTATTTCATTTGTTTTGTCTTGTTTAATTTGTCTGTGTTTTTAATCTCTGCTTTTAAACTCTTACTCTTTAGATTTTTCTGTGAAGCACTTTGAATTGTGTCCTTACACACAATGTGAATAAGAATAAATTTGCTTTGTCTTACCTGTTAAATTCCCGAATCAGCAAATTTACTTTAAGATCCTGAGCACCACAAATTCAGCTGTGGCTACAATCCAGTAGCTTGCCACCATCATTGTGAGAATGATTACATAAATGACTAAATGTATTGTGAACTGCTTTGGGGATAAAGTGCTATGCACAAGCAGGTCTTTAATCATTTACAAATTGTCTTAAATTGAAAGTAAGTTAGAAAAAATGTTAGAATCTAGTAAGACCAGAATTAACAGAGTCAAGTCCAGATTTTGGATAAGCATTAGAGATTTATGCTAACCCTAAAGAAAAATACATATATATTTCTTATGTTAAAATAAGTATTAAGAAACATTTCCAATTAAGAATGAAATTTGTTTATTTCAAACTTAATCATTTTCCTTTTTTGGTTATTTTAGAAATAAAATTGGACGACACCGAGAAAAAGCAAAGACTTCTCTCTTTCACCTTTAAGATGAACAGGCTAACTGAACAAGCTAACAGTCTCTCAGAATTCCCATTGAAGATATTTACAGTCTGTAATTTTCTCAAACTGTCCAACACCAAAATATGTCACTTAACATTAAAAACTCAAAGAAGGGGCTACTTTGTTTCATAGTGAAGAAAGAAAGAAATTCTTTTTCCTTCTTCACTTCTCCTCCGCAGCCTTGAGCCTTCATGCTGCTACATAAACTCATTGAAGCAGCCTGAAGTGCAGCCTGTAGTAACTCAGAGGAATGTAGGTTAGAGAGCTCTCATTAGATATTTAGCAAACTAATGCTCAGTCTATGGGCACAGTTGGCACAACTCAAACCCGAGTGGATTAGACTGCCTGAGATTTACGATGTTCTCTTGTGAATGTTCAAAATAAGGAAGAGATTGACCACTTCTTGTTTAGCTGTACAGCCCTTTCTGGGGCAAATCCAACTCAATCACACAGTCCAATCTACAGAAACTCATATTTCTATGCTACAAAGCAATCCTTTTCCCACCACAAGCTTGTCCACTTGATGGATAACCCTTGAACATGACTGAGATTATGCAGCCCGGCTTGCTTGCATGTACTGTACATATTTGCAGGCAGCACCTCCCCTCTGGGATTATCAGCAGCCAGATTAACTGGAAGCTTCTTTAGGTCACAACACACTGGACTGAAGAAAGGAAAGTAACAGGAAAGCACACAGCTCAAACTAAATTATTCAGATTCAGGCACAGTCAGAAAGCACATTATACCTTTCTAAAATTAAAATAGAATCTAAAAAGATATCAAAAGTTTTAAGACTAAAAGTATTTAAAGTGTAAAATTCTCATCATTTTTGAAGACTTCGACTTATTGCTAACAACAATACAAAGGACAAAAACTGCACCATATATTTAATCACAGTGTGCAACTCTTCAATCACCAAAGACTTTGAATATGGTATTTGGTTAGCTATATTTCAACAGTGCATGCTCAACATAAGGATAATATTTGGCCAGTATGGACACCAGCTGTCCTCAATGCTTCCACCTGATGTTGATATTATGTGGCTGAGAGGCTAAAGCCATAGAGATTAGTGGGGGAATTGGTAAATAAAATTTAGGAAAATGTGGGACAATTAATTCATATCAGTGAAAATGTAATTTTAATACAGAAACATTACATCATAGTTTTGCTATGACATACAGAATCATGAGGAAGACTGCTGTTTATAGAGCGCTCCATCCAAGCATTTTATGCAAAAAGTTTAGTGGAAGAAAAAACGCTGATACAAAAAAATGCACAAGCAACATGGATAACTGCAGCCATCAAAAATTATGAATCAAGCCATATTCAAGAGCTTGAGGAGATTCACAAAACCTGGACCACAGGTGGTGTCAGATCTGTACACAGAGAGGTATCCAGGACATGGGCTGTAATGCCTCATTCCTGGTGTTGAGCCACTCCTGAACCAAAGGACTGGATCTGTTGCCAAAGACCTCTTTTCAGATTTTGCATGTCTTTTTAAATTATGGTCCTACAAACTGAAATAAAATCAGAGAGGCACAGAATTCAAATTTATGAGATCCACTGTGAAATTTGCATAGTTAATGATGTTTACAGGAGCAATGTGATCTGTCCACACTAGTAAAACTACCATGAACTGGTTTAATAACCTCTTCAAAATGTCCCACACAGAATCTGTTTGGAATTATTAAAAAGAAGATGAGTTTGTCCAATAATGCACATGAGCTGAAACCCACAACTAAAGCAACCTGGATTTCCAACAGCACCACAAGGCTGATCACTTTTATGCCACAACCCAATAATGAATGTATAGGGAGCCTCGACCATGTTTTAGGTGTAAATAGTAAGTGGAAAAATATTTTTCAGCTTATTCAATATATTGAGATTTTTTTGCCTTGTCTTATGCAATAACTTATTTTCAGAAAAACTGGATTTGGATTTTTATAGCTGTAATCATCAAAAAAACTGAAGTTAACCCTTGAAACTTATCACCATGACAGTGAATCTATATAATACAAGTTTGAATTCAATCACTGGATTCAATAACTGAAAATTTGCCATGATAGTGAAATTTACTAAGATGCACCTGTATCACAAAAACCCAATAGGTAAATGCTTCAAAACATTCAAAAATCTTTTTTCTGAGAGACTGCACATGAATGTTTGTGCTACGGGTAAAAGTTGCTCTCAGGTGCTCTCAGCTAAGGAAATGGAGAGAACAAGATGGCACTCAGTTTGTGTGGTTTCTTCAGAGGAGTTATACTTGGCTTCTCAACCGTGAACAGGAGTCCACCTGGTAATAAGGCAGAGAGCAACACTGACACGCTGACCTGGTCATGCATTTACACTCTGAACCAGCTACCACAATAAAGCAGAAGCAGAAAAAGCAGATAATCCTTCAGAAGTGTGTCTGACTAATAAGCGGCCAATGGCTGCACAACTAAATCCTTTTAGTCTCATATGGGTACATAAACAAGATTATGACAAGTCAGTTAAATACATGGCAACGTTTACAGAAAATAAATCCTCATATCAGTACATCTGAACGATTGAATGAGATGCTGCGTGAGAGCCTACAAAAATATATATTCTTACTCTCTGTGACACTGAATCTAGTTTTCGAAATGCAAATGCTATTACTACAAATGAGATAAGAAAAGCTATGACTTATGAAAGCACATTTCTTTAATAAGTCTTAACCGACAGGTTAAAAACATGTCAAGTCTTCGGTGTAAAACTGGTTTCGGTATTTCTTTACTTTGTCCTCAAATGCTCCACATCCTCCAAACTACTTATGTTCTGTGGTTCCTTAAAAATCATCAGGTGCAGAACCTTCAGGTTTTTCCCTCAGGTGACAGACTAAGTTTAATTTGTCCATTAATTTATATTTACACCTGATTGTTGCACAAAGTCTTCTCTAACATGTCCTAAACATCTTACACTTCAATATGAAGGATGAATAAAATATTTAAATCTATAAGCTGAACTGTCTACCGAAGGTCAGCAAACAATATCTGAATATAAATAAAATATAACAAACTAAAGCACAGGAAAAATACTATTATTATCTATCATTAGCCATGCTCTTTAAATGGGTATCTCAAACTGCTTTTCATATAATAAGATCTTTATACTGTATCAATTTATAAAAAAATGATGAGGAAAATGTAAATACAAAAGCAAATATGTAAGACAATTCAGTTCAAGTGTAATATCATATCAGATGTGATCAGGTGTGAAAAAATTATTTATGTCAGCTGCTTGTCCGTTTTCTTCAAATCAAATCAAATTTTATTTGTATAGCACTTTTCAGCACACAGCAGTTCTTGCATTATATGTATTATACGATAATTATACAAATGTGTGAGAGTTAGAGACAGAGGATATAAATATGCAAAATATCTGGAGGGCGTCCTTTTAATTTTACTCCATAGGAAAATAATATAAATTTTGTCTTCTTTTTCTCAAACGGTGATATGTTTGTAATATTTTTAATGTATGATCAATAAGGAACAACCCAAAGCAGCTTTACATTTCTTTGTATTTTAAAACATGAACTAGAAAATATAATTATCTAAAGTCAACATTTTTAAAAGATCCTGCCAACCCCATCTAGGATATCAACATCTAATCTGAGACAACTAAAGACTAGAGCGATATCTAAAAATCACGGGAGAGTAGCTATAAACATAAAGTAGAGTAAAGTTGAACTCCTCATGTTTCGAAAACAGACTTCCTCCGGGATGCAGGAATAAACAGATAGAATGGGTGGTAGGCTCACCTTTCCAAAATCTCTGACATCAAAAAGGTCAAAGGCTTCAAATAAGTCACTTTTCTTCATCCCGAACACGTCACAGCAGGAAGACAGGAACGTCCTGATGTTCTTCAAGCACAAGAACTAAAAGGAGAAGACAATCACGTTCAGCAAAAAAAATAAACAGTTTTGAATATACTGTATTTTTCTGCTTTGCATTTACCTGAAATTATGTGTTTACACACTTAAGTATAACTTAAGTGTGTAAGTATAATTACACACTTACTGTAAGAAATTACGGAAGCTCTAGTGCAAAAATCTAGAGCAATGTGTGAAGAATAGATTCCTCACACATTGTTACACATTGTTATATTTTACCCTTATTTTTAGACCTCTGCTGCAGAGTTTTAAGGAGACCAACAAAACAAATGCAAACTATATTTGAGGTTTTTATTATTTTTTATGGGAAAGCTTTGTACAGTTTTCCTTTAATTTTTCAGTTATACTCTACCTTATGTTGGTCAGTTATATACAGATGACTCAAAATAGACCAATATTTGCAAGTTTAATGTAAAAAAAAAAGGCATGATTATTTTTGTACAGCACTGAAAATTAAGGAAGACCATCACTGAAGCACATCTTCAATGATTTGGTATATATGTACTGTATATATGTAAAGTCTGGCATACAAAATATAGCGGCAGCACAAGGTACTTCCATCATAGTGAACGTGATCCACATGTTCTGAAAACTGAAAACTAAACATTTATCAGTACGAATGAAACCCCAAAGTATGCCCTCTTTTAGTGTCACTTCCTACCAGGATCCATGCATCAGTGGAAAGCCAGGTGTCAGATATACAATGAGCCTATATGGTTATGACTGAGAATTTAAAAGAGTTCAGAAATTCATATGCACCGTTTGTGTTGTACAAGAATTATATTTTTTTCTAATAAATCTAAATTAAAAATAATGGATAAACAAATTTACCAATGCAACGAATTTTTCTAAACCCTCATGGAACTGTGATTAATCTAAAATGTGTGTGAACAGCACAACTTCACACGTCAAATACAGCTAACATAAGAACACAGCAAACATAAGATAACATATACTAAATATTTCTATCAATGTGATTATGTAATCGCTCAAAATGAAACCTGAGAAGGTTCTTTGAAGATTCTTCAGAACTGATAGGCTCCTTTTTATCTCAACGGCTCATCGTGGAGACGCCTGTAATCACTCCACCGCCCCCTGGGGCCCTGGTACTCTGCAGAGGAAGTGCTTGAACACGATGGCTTTGCAGCACCAGAAGCCTCATGCTTCTGAATCTAGAGTCAGAGCTCTTGTGCACAGTCCGTTGTACCGTAGATGTTCTGTTTTTTTCAGGCAGAATGAAACAAAAAAACTGCAGACTATCTTGTGGTTTATCTTTAAAATGCTATTGTGGGTTGATGTTCTTAGTCTTCAGTCTATTGTGACTGAAGAATTGTATGGAAACAATCATCAAAAGGCAGTTTATGTTATGCATGAAACGCAAACAGTGATTCTGCAAAAGCAATACATTTCTTATAGACCTGTATCATGCAGCCTTAATTGCAGGTTTTGCTTTGTTTATTCATGTTTCTGTGTACAGTCAAATTATATGTTGTTTGTGATTTGCTTTTTATGAAGAGATAAGGCATATTGTGCTAAAAATTGGAGAAGATTTATTAAGTATCCATCATTTTGCATTGAAGCCAAAATGTTTAGCTGAACGTAACACATTGACTTCAAAGCATGCTTCCCTCTTCATTGTCTTCATCCACTTCAAGTCCCCATTTTCATTTCTAAAAATTATAGCTTGGGAGGGTGGAGAACAATGAAAATGCCATTTACAAATTTGGAGCTCACTGACACACATGCCTCTCTTAACCATATACTCATATGGCCTACAGCTGCAGGCCACAAGATTCTTTTGTTTGGGTTCTTGTACTCTGAGTTCACTTTGAGTGTCTTTAAATGAAGGGGAAAAAAGGACATAGATGGAACAGCCAGGGCATATACCAACCACCCCAATTCATAATTAGGTCATAAAAATGTATAGACTCAGAAAGGATTTCAAGTTCAATTTAAATTGCGATTGCTCGTGTACGTTCTCTTCTTCTTTTTGCAGTAATAGCTTCACGCAAAGTTATTGTTAGATCTACTTCCTTGTGTTTCCTTTTATGATCTCTAACTCATAGCTTTTAGAAGCTATTATCACTTCTGATGTTGCCTGTTAGTCACTGCACAGGAAGCATGGTTCAAAGAGTGACCTATAAACTATCCGTAAATATTATGGAAACCACAGCAACTCATCCGGTGACATGTTTGCCTTCGTTAGAATCAAATTAACCTGCCAGGCTTTGTTTATGTTCTGCTAATGATGTTCTTGCAATGCCTTTTGTCTTCTCAGAATATATACAGTTTAAATAAAAATGAAAAAACCCAACCTGTCCAGCAGGGAAAACAAATACCGACATGGCATGTCAAAGTGTTTGTGAAACTGACCGTTGTCTAGAGTACAATCCAGCTCCCCATTAATGAAAAATGAATATCAACTGACAACCTATAAATAGGTCTCTCATTGCCAAGGTGTCACACGAGAAGCTGCTCACGATGTGTAAAACTAAAATGCTCTATGATGACCTTCACACACCTTACATGTTCTGAAACATATCGATAAAATTGGTTACGGGCTTAATTCTAAGCCTCTGAATTGGGCCTGGGAATCTTCTGGGACTCAATTGATGTGATTAGAATTCAGAAGGTTAAGATGCGATCATAATAAATTAACAATTACCCACATCCCTCCCCAGACACGCATGTCTCTAGAAACTATGTCCCGCCACAACATGCTTGTAATCGCCTTATTCTGTTTTAGTCTCATTGTAAGGTATGCAGTTTCTATGAAGTATCTTCAAGAGCGGATGATATATCCAAAGGCTGTTACAATGCTGCTATGATGGTAATAGTGGGAACGATCTTTGTAATTTTCTTCAGCTTTCCTGAGTTAGTGGGAATTTTAGCATCCGCAGTTTGACAGGCTTCCAGTTTACAGTGTTTTACTTCCACCTCCTTGTTGAAATTTGAAAATTTCAAACATCCCGCATGTGGCATGGATCTTGTCATGGGATTTTTTTCCAGCATGCTATATTCACCATAATCTGACTAGGTGCTGCATCCTTCCACTTTTCTTCCCAGTTCCCTTTTTCCTCATATTTAAGTTGTAAATGAAAGTTGCAATAACAGAGTTTTGTTTTTTTCTTTTTTTGATAAAGTTAACATCATTCATCTGTGCATCTTGATGCATCAAATAATTCAGTCAGTTGAGATCAAAATTAAAGTTGGTGCAAATCAGTGATTCAATGCAATCTACTGGGTTTCATTAGATTAAAAAAACTTCTTAAACTAACTTGAATAGCAGAATTTTTTTGTACTGTTTGATAAATGGTATAAAGTGGAAGGTACGTGTGACTGAACTGAAAGGATTTCTTTGTATAGTGTCTCAAGATGACATTGTGAATCGGTGCTGTATAAATAAACTGAATTTAAACTGAACTGAAATTAGTCAGTAGAACATTCAGCACTGCACATCATTTTACAAAAGCATGCCAAAATACAAAATTTGGAGAGGTGGGCATCATAGTTTCTGCTTGTTTTTCAGCATGTGTGGTTAGCAGACATATAGATAAATGGAGAAATTTATTGGGGCATTCTTAATAACAAGACAGTGATCACAAACACAGAGACAAGAAAGTTCTTGTTTTTAAATTTCCTAAGAAAAATTTTTGGTTTTAATTCTTATTTAACACTCTTTATGTCTAAAAGTGTTTGCTACTGGGCTTTAAACTCCTCCTCAAGCAAACATGCTCCTGCTGCAAAAACTGCACATGTTTCCTGTCTAATGGGTGGATCAAAGTTAGGATTTTATCAGCCCTCTCCAGTGGCTGCAAAGACTTTAATACTCTAAGGACACTTTTATTCCAATTTGCTTCTGCAAGAAAAACCTCCAACAAATTAATTAGTTTTAAACAAATTAAGCCACTAAAAAAGCCATCGACAATAATTCGAAGAATGCAGTCATACCAATCAGTTTGGCTAAACACCAAAGAACTCTGGATGCTGAAAATTTGTTTGTTCCAGATGTTTGCCTGAAGCGACAAGTCTTTATTATTAGATCTATTTTAAAATCAAGCCAAAAGTTAGAGAGAGAAAAACTCACACCGATCTGATAAGTTTTTTTTTCTCTTTTTGCAGTGCATTAAGGCTAAATGTTGGTTCATAACTATGCAAAACTATATTACAGTGTGCCAATATAAATTGTATTTAAAATTTGTGTGAGCCTGATGTGTTAACCTTCTTAAAAACTGCTTGTCCTTAATCTATGGTTTGCTTTATTGTCCTCTGTGCATACAATACTTTTACAGGCATAATTTGCAATTAATTGCAATACTAATATCATGCTAGGATGCTTGTGTTCCCTTTTTTCATCTCCTCCCTCAGTTGAGAAGATGGTTACATATTTAGATTATCAGCTCAACTGCTTTTTGGGACATAAATTCTTAAAACCTTAATTTACAGGCTTGCTTAAATTGGATTAAACATCAAATTCTGTCATAGTAACAAACTTTTACAAAATAAACTCAGAAATTTTGGACAGGTCTCATAAGACATGCAGGAGCCGCCCCTGATTACTGCAGTTGCTTTTGATCCAGCTGCTTTTGATCTGTCCACTCCTGTCTGTCTCAACTGCTTGAAAAAGCTCTTTCCACACTTTTTTCTTTCACTTTACTTTCCATGAATGTGCTTTAATACTAGTACTAACTTAACAGGCAAACATCTTTAGCTAAGATGACAACCACCATCTGTAGGATGTCAATGACTTTCTGTTGAACAACTGTCCGATCAGCATTCTTCCATATTATTCTGCATGCTAGCATTTTACCATTGTTTATTAGTAATATTAAAATTTTCTGAGAAACTGAATTTTGGATTTTCACAGGTTATGTCGTAGTCTTAAAAATTAGAAGAGGAAAATGTTTATATAGATCTGTATATAATGATATAATGAGCTTCATTTTTTAAAATTTCATTCTTAAAATAGATTAACTTTGTAATAATATTCTAATTAATTGAGGGGCATAATGTTAATTCAGGGGATGGGGGAACAATGAGGAAATAAATGGGGAAGAAGGAAAGGGTTGAATGAAATTCTGTTGTCGGTTTTGGTTTTTGTGTTGCAAATTATTACTGGGCCCCATCTGGCCATCACAAGACTTCGTAGGTTCACTCCTGCTGACTATATGGTGTGTTTATCGAACAGTTTGATCCAGACTAAATGAATCGAATCATTTAACATGAAAGGTTAACAGTCTGAATCGTGTTTTGGGGTATGATTAGTTTTACTTTAAATCGTTTTCATGGCCAATTTCACATTTTCCCTGCACGCGTAACGAGAACAAGCAGACTAGTAGAGTTTGAGCGTACCTGTGACATTTGCGGCCTCAGGTTGATCTCCTTCAGGTTGATGGTGTGGGGCTTCAGGTTGTTGAGCAGCTGGCACAGCAGCACCCCGTCCCGCAGGGTCTGCGCCAGGTCGAACACCTGCGCTGTGTCCGCCGTGACCCGGTGGTTCGCCGGCAGAACATTGCAGCCGATCAGCCACATCGCACACTGCCTCCAGTACTCCATCTCCGCTGTCTGTGAACAGCGGGTCAACGCCAAAATGAAATTAAAAACTTTGATCTTGCTTTAAATCCGCGCGCGTCATAACAGAAGACGCTCCTCGAGCCGTTCGCTCGTGTCCGTGAACTCCAGCATCGCCTTTGGAGGGGCCACCGCGTCGCTGCAGCTTTTTTTCTGCGACTCACGGGGGCGGCTGGCTGATGTGAAACCCCCCTCAAACTGTAAACTTCCCCTTCCTGCACAGAACTCGCCGTTACCTCTCCTTTAGCAAGTCTTGTATAGATGTAGCTATAACTTTCAATGCTACTTAATATCATAAACCCGTCACGATTTTATTATTATTATTATTATTTATTTTTTTTGTTGTTGTTGTTTTGTTTTTGTTTAATTTTTTTGCTACTTAAGAGGAAATGTCGACTATATGCTAAAGGCTGTGAAAAGTGTTTCTCATGTAATCAATCTATAACTAAATAAATTAATGTTGGCTGTTAATGGGGGAAAATACATCTTCCCTATGATCACAGCTGGGTTCAGCAACCACAAATTTTACTCAGCTAAAACTAGCACTACTCAAATATATTTGTAGACGAGTAAAAGTAAAAAGTTATGGAAAGTAGCCAATTAAGAAATTAATCAAGAGTAAAAACGTATTTTGCTTGATCACATCAGAATATAGATTTTACAATCAGACAGCCAAAAAAAAAATGTAATGTGCAAATTCTGGTATTTTTTTTAAGACTTTGTAAAGATTTATGAAGCTAAAAAGTACATTTTATATGTATAGGTGTGCGTGTGGGGGTGTGTGGGCGAGTGTGTGTGTGTGTGTGTGTGTGTGTCAATCATCAGTGCTGTGACAATGTTGTTGTCACAAATCAATCTATTAGCTTCTTTGAAGTTAGCTAACAGTAGTTATGTAACCAAGCTAGCTAACATTACTGCCTATACTTTATTGTGCATGTGTATTATTTGTGTGTGTGTGTCGGTTTGTCTCTGTGTGTGTCTGACACCCTGGATGAGAAAACCAAAAGAGAAAATGTGTTGAATGACATGCAAAACCTGTTGATCAATGTGTTCAAGGTTCTTTCTTTTATTATCTCAATAAATAAAATAAAAATTCATAGCTATATAAATAAACGCATAAATAAATGAGCTGAAAAAGAATTGAGTGCCTTCTCCAGGTCAGGGAGGAAGTCCTGCCCCAAGTGGAGCGGGAGATTGACAGACAGATTGGCGCAGCGTCTGCAGTGAAGAGGGCACTCTTCACCTCAACCAGCTGAGCCAAAAAGCGAAGCTCCTGATTTACCGTTCTAAGTTTCTACCCTCATCTATGATCATGAGCTTTGGGTCATGTCCGAAAGAACGAGATCACAGATACAAGCGGCTGAAATTAGTGTTAGCTGTCCCTTAGAGAGAGAAGCTCAGTCATCTGGGAGGGAATCAGAGTAGAGCTCCTGCTCCTTCATGTCGAGAGGAGCCAGTTAAGGTGACCCGGGCATCTGATTAGGATGCCTCCTGGTTGCCTCTCTGGTGAGATGTTCCGGGCATGACCCACCGGGAGGAGACCCAGAGGAAGACCCAGGACACGCTGGAGGGACGAGGTTTCTCAGCTAGCCTAGGAACACCTTGGGATTCCCCCCGGAGGAGCTGGAACAAGTGGCTGGGGAGAGCAAACTGTGGGCCTCCCTTCTTAGGCCCACCGTTTATCCTGATCCCGGATAAACGGAAGAAGATGGATGGATGGATGGATGGATGGATGGATGGATGGATGGATGGATGGATGGATGGATGGATGGATGGATGGATGG
>CAEFZY010000368.1:0-74345 GCA_903066815.1 Brachyrhaphis roseni
TTATTTGCTTTTCTAAGTTAGACAGGAAGAACTGTGGGTCCATTTTCTGTAAGTATAGGGACTGGTGTAGGACCAGCATGCACTGGGTTGGGCCTGTGGGTTTTGACCAGAGCAGGAGAGGAAACAATGAAAAGTAGTGATGGTGAGATGAAGCTTCATGAAGCCCTGAGGAACTCCATCCAATCATTCCACTCATGAGCCGATGCACCGCGGTGCTTCATATGCTCTACTGTGACATCAAGTGGACAATATATGTAAAATAGGCAACGTGAAAACAACATGAAGCCTTACAATGAATAAACAAGTAAAAGATGTTTGTGATTCTGATACATAAATTATGATTAATCTGGTTGTATGAAACAATGGCTGGATCAAAAAGAAAACTAGAAACAAATAGAAAAGAGAGAGTTGTGATTGGCTTGTTACTCTCTATGTCACCAGGAACAACGATTTATTACTAAAAAATAAAAGCTTTAACTGCTCGGGTTTAGGTGAGTTCTCTGTTTTACGTGCTTCATAAAAATCCTCCTGGATTACTGAACACATCACTAATGAAAAGTTTGATCTTTGTTATTTGCTTGTCATACTGGAAAAATAAACTATAAAAGAAATCTTCAAATGTTTTGGACATTGAACATCTTTTATCTACGTACGAAGCATCACCTCAGTGCATCTTGTTGATTGAACTTTATAGGATGTTTGGTTTGACAAAGGGCAATTCCACCTAACTTTTCACTACCTTCTGCATTTTTAATCAAAACTAATTTAAAAACTACAACACCTAGACTCGTAAAACGTGGACTGAGTTATTTTCAACTAATAGCAGAATATTTATAACTGTGTTTTTGATTTGTGAAACTTTTATCTGATTTGTGAAACTTCAAAAAAATGCCATTTTTACCACTTTTGTGTCCAGCTTATATTCAAACAGCTCCAATTCCAAAACTACAACTACACACTTCAATCTTGGACTAGATTATTCTGCTCTAATAGGAGAATAATCTCGTCTGCTATTAGACGAGATTACAATCTATTAGATTATGCTATTAGATTATTCTGCTATTATTCTGCTCTAATAGCAGAATATTTTAATCCATATTTGGGATTTGTGAAACTTCACTAAAGTTTAGATTACTATTCACATTTGTTCCATGCAGTTTTTTTCAAATTCAATTCTTATTCAAAACCACTTTATGAATCCCAATGAGAAATTAAATGTTGGTGTTACTCATTACTTCTTCAGCGTTATTGTAGATGGTGATGGCTGTTGGAAGGAAAGATCTTCTGCACCGGTCTGTTAAGTGAAGTTTCACCAATCAGAAAAAGGTTTCATGAAAATCCAAACACGGTTATAAATATTCTGCTATTAGTTGAGAATAATCCAATCCAGGGTTGAAGTGTCTAGGTTTAGTAGTTTTGGAATTAGAGCAGATCTCGTGTAACCGAGACCAAAAAAAGGGTAAAGATTGCCCTTTATTGCAGTTTCACAAATCACAAACTGCCCAACACATCGCCGGGGCACCGCTTCCTGCCATCAAGGACATCTATAGGAAGCGGTGTCTGAAAAGGGCCAGGACTATCACTAAGGACTTCACTCACCCTGCACACACACTCTTCTCCCTCCTGCCCTCTGGGAGGCGTTACAGAAGCCTACGGACCAGAACCACCAGGCACCGGAACAGCTTCTTTCCCACAGCTGTCACGCTCCTGAACGCCTCCTGACACAATCTATAAGAACTGCACTCCCCTATACCCACACACAACAATAACATATGGACTGTCCTCACACACATACACAACACGGACTGTTAGAACTTCTTGCCATTACTCTTGCACACCTCCTTGCCTTTTGTACACCTGTAAATAAATATCTATATCATGTATAGCACTTCTGGATAGATGCAAACTACATTTCGTTGCTTGTACTTGTGACAGTGCAATGACAATAAAGTTGAATTCTATTCTATTCTATGTACTGTTGTGAAAAAAGCTGTTCATGTCTCCCAGCATTTTCAGTTTGCTTATTCAGTCTGATTTATTTCAGTTGCTGAGAAAACAAAGGGCATTTTGAGTAAAAACTAAAAGATTGTACCAGCTGTGCTCCCATCAATCTGAATCTATAAAAAGTATCCCTTGAGTTTTTGAAAAATTATTCTTTTTGCATTTTACTTAATGTTTATCTCTTTTTTAAGCTTCATATTAATATTCTTTCTAAAAAGCTGACACTTAAGTTAGGGTTAATTTTCAGGAATAAATTACATAATTTTATTGGAAGGAAAGTAATAGTAACTCTCACCTTTTTGCAAGTTATTCCTTTTGTTTAGATGTATTAATAATACTTACAAGGCTTTTAAAACATCTTTATCAGTGGTCTAAACAACTCACTATCATCTGTTAGTTCTATTACTTTTCTGAATGATTAAATAACCAAAAAGTTTTAAAAGTTGGCATCCTGATTACCTGTGTGAAACAGGTGAAACAACCTAGTCAACCGTAACTTCAAATTCTACAGCAGCAGAATGTAATTTGTTTAGTCTGCCTGATGTTGACCTAAGTCATTCCAGAAGCTGCGAGGTGGTCCCATGTACTGAGTTCAATTGCCAAGATTTCCCATCCAAGTCAATTTCACAGCTCAGCTGTAGTGAGTTTTTCCCCATTTCGTCTCTTTCAAACTCAATTTCAAAGAGTTGTGGGAGACAGCAGTGGCCTCACTGTTGTCCAATCACATTTTCTCATTAATTTAAAGCCACCGAAGATGCCTTCCGATAACGACATGAATAATGAATAGGTCTTTTAGTCTCCTTGTGGTGGGAGAGGCCCCTGTTTAATTCACTGCCTATCCAAGTATATTAAGGTTACCGCTTCTCCGTAATTAAAAAAAGCAACACCAGAGTCAAACATATGACATTGTTGTTCCGGGCATAATAAACAGGCAGTCAGGCTGAGTTTCCAGCAAGACGAAAACAATGTTAAACACTCTAGTGTGAAACCTTTAACCACAGAATAATACTTGATATGTAATCTAAAGGTTAACTCCAAGCTGTCAGAATATGTAAGACTTCTCATATTTCAGGAGAGTTCCTCAGATCAAAGGCCCTGATATGATTTGAGCTTCTATTTGTAGGTAATTGGGTTTTATGAGTTTTTTTCATCACTGGTATTGAAAAAAATAAGAAGAAAATTAAATGAGAGGATGGATGGATTTCTGTTTTGATGCATCTATCAATGTGCTGTGAGCATTAATGCACGATATAAATCCACTTCAGTTTATGAGTTTTAAATTACGAGGATCACAGATGTTTGGGCTCACTGAGTTATCTTCATTCAGTGCGGTTCTCCTGATTATCATAGCATTAATGCTACATATGAAGCCACCATTAATAATTCAAGACCTTGTCTACCTCAATTAAGGACCTCCCTCTAGTCAGGTCTCATATTCTGTTAGTGCAAAGTCTGATGTTCTCCTGCAGGACGGTTGTCAAGGTGCTGTGTCTCCCCCTAAAGGTAACCTGAAGAACTAAGCAAGAGCCCAGCATCTGCATCTGTGTGTGTTCCACATGATGAAACGCTGAACTGATAGGCAGGATAATCATATAAACACAGAGCAGCATTTAAATCAGTGCCAATTATAGACCTCTGTCTCATTTGATGACACATTAGGTAGAAGAGGATATGATTAGGTTTGTGAAATTAGCGACATTCTAGGGAGATAATGTGTGCATGTAATTAGAGCCATGGATTATACTGTTTTTAACTTAAAAACGACTAGTTTAGGATTAAATACACAATAATTAGGCTGAATACCATCCACTTTTATTCTACCACTGGAAACATAAAATAATAAGACATTAATATGCAATATGTTATGCAATTTAAAACCAAGCTTTAAAAGAGGTCATTTAACATCAAGTAGAGGGAAAACATTACATGAAATCTGAAAGTTTTGCCTTGACCTTTTCTTCAATGTTTGCATAGTATTTCATTTGTATGAGCAGTTCCTTGGCTGTGTCAAGCTTCCCTGTTCAAAAAAAATCAGAAAGCTCAATCAATCGCTCACTCGGTAACAAAGAAGAGATTGTGCAAAGATCAAAACGCAAACTAAATATTCAAGTGCGAGGAATACATCATGTTTTCACGGGAAGATCTGATCATAATACCTTCATGAAGGGCAGCATCTATCAGCTCCGTCAAGTCTGCGAGTTTCCCTGCAGGGGAGAAGAAGACAAGTTCCAATTCTGCATGTGCTAATAAGACGAGGCATTTTCAGTCTGTTGCTTTTTATTCCTACACACCCAACAGCACACAAGCCTCCCTGCTTTATCTGAAGTAACAAACCATGTTTGTAAGAATCAAAGACAGGCGCCTTGCTAACACAGTTTAAAATATGCATTGTAAAACTCATCGGTGGAGCAAATTGTGAAGTATATCCGATTAAAACTGCAGAAGTGAATCTGTTTAATTTTTCATAGAAAGAATAGACTAGACTTTGATGTAGTCATTCTAACACATGAATGTTTCCTGTCTGTCAAACTGGCACAACTCAAGCCAGCTGGTGCAGTCGTGGCTAAGATATCCTGAAGTTGCTTTTTTATTGCATGGTACAGTCTAAGCCAGTGGTTCTGCAGTGCCATTGCAGGGGGGGAACAGGAAGCTGTATGGATGAATGAAGAAAAAAAAAACAGTTACACAAAAGTGTTTCACTGTAAAGATGGTTTGTAGTGTGTTTTGTTGCAACCTGAAGTGTGAAATAAACTTCAGTGGAGTTTGAAAACAAAATATGTGTATAGATTTTATTGTAATCCATAGGGGGATCCAGAAAATGTTTGGGAATCACTGGGGGGGGGGCAGAAGAAAATATTTGGGAACCACTAGTCTAAGCTGAGGTAACTTTTGGTTTTCCTTTGTAGGCATCACCAAAAATCAGACATGGATACTTTTCAAATACAACCACAACAGAAATTTCAAGTTATTAAAACTGAAACTGAACTGTGTCATGGTAAGAGATGAGACAAAATCATCAGCTGTGGCATGAACGTCATAATATTTACAGAAGAACGAAAATGCACCAAAGTCCTTGTTTCCTTGCCAACAAGCCATATGATCATGCTCCATGTTTCAAAAGCACAGAGTTTCTCTAGGTACAGATCTCCTTTCAGACAAAACACCACAATTGTTCTCAGTTGTAGCTCTTCGATCAATGAAAAACTCTCCTACATGTTCATAGATCACGTTTTAAGCACTAAAGAAACAGCCTTTTTAGTTTCTCCTCCAGTTTTATGGAGCAGCTGCTGTAAGAGGTCAGATATGTTCACTCTATTCGGGTCTTAAAACCTAGGCTAAACGTTTAGTTTGACAATTAAAACCAGGCAATTTTTCTCCATTCTCTAATTACTCTTCATGAATCTGTTTCATATGTTGATTGTTCACATATGGTTTAAGTTTTTTTGCTAACAATTTATAAATCCTTTCATGTCTTTAAAGCTTAGCTGTCACTTTTGAGGCACCACTGGTTGAAATAGTGCATGTATATTAGGATCAAGGGTGTGTAATTCACAGGGGTCAAGTATGTCAGGAGGGGATGCAATAATTGTGTCATCACATCACCTTTTTATTAGTTTTTGTATTTTATTATATATTTTTGTGTCAACTGAGTGCGTAAGATTTTGATTTTAATGTTCTCAGTGCTCCCAAAGAGTGAGATAATTATTAGTTCAAATTAATCAGGAAGTATGTCAAGCAGTCAGTTTCAAATCCAGTTTCAAATTAAGGACACATTTCACTACATCAGTGTCACATACATTGCATTTGGTTGATCGGATTTATTTGTTTTGTTAGTCTTCCTTAAACAACGAATAATGCAGGATGGTTCTGAACTAAAAGTAAGCATTTCTTTATTTTATACTCACTTTGTTCAACTTTTGTAAAGCTCAGTTGTTTTTAACAACTACTATATTAAAGATAATACTTATAATAATATAATTATATTTTAACAATAATAAAAGTGTCAAAATAATGATAAACAGATTAAACAATGCAGAACTTTTCAGATAGGGCTGCCAAAACATTAGCTTTTATTGTGTAATTTTTATTGGTTGACATGTTGCTTCTGTAATAAACTCAAATCTACAGATTATTTTTTAGATGATATCATTGCATTTTATTCAGACCATAAGTAGGAGCAGGATGTAGCACAGTGATGTATCACCAACTGGTATGTGGGCTGCCTTTTGGAAGTTTCATTTTCCTTATTTGGCAGTCACCACCCTGATGCTTTTGAAGCCAGAAGAGACTATATTTGGAAAAGCTCTTATTGGAGCTGAAAAGTGATGCTTAACACATAATTGAAGAACCATCAGAGCGCAGATCAGAAAAGGTTAGAAATGAAAATGGCACAATAATGTTGAAGCTTGGCCCGAGGTTTCACCAGTGAAATATTTGACACCCACATGTCGATCCAACAGCAGACATAACTGAGTGATGGAAGGACGATAAGAGAGAGTAGGTCATCACATGTTTTCTTACTTGTGAAGGACATTGTTACATTTAGGATTCCTATGTACTTAACACCCACATTTCCAAAGTTCTCTGTATTTTATTGCTATTTATAAAGCATAAACATATCCAAAATTTCATCATGGATTTATGTGGATATTTCTATAAAAAAAACACCTGTAATCCCCACTGGATAGATGGAATAAAGTCTATCCAGTGGTGACTTTATGGAATAAAGTAAAACTTTCTAACTACTTTAATTTTCTGTCATGCTTAGTCATCCTTGAGAAATACTTGAATTATATTTCAGACTTTTCCAAACTGTGTGGGATTATAAACTAGGGTCGTCCAAAGCCAATCTTCATAGGTCGGCATCTTTCATGTTTTATACCATCCTATGGTTCAACACACCTGAATCAAATGCAGGTTCATTATCAGGCTCCTGCAGAAGTTGATGACATGCTGAGGAGTCCTTTGAATTACTTCAGGTGGAGTAGGGCCACATTTAAAACCGGCGGGACATGACGAAGCTTTGAGGACTGGAGTTGGATACCCCTGCTGTATACCGGTCTTGATGTTACTAAAGTGTTTTACAATTCCCCAGAAGAAAAGTGTTGGTAAAATTAAAACCTTAGTCCTCAAAACCACCCACTACACTGTGAAAGAGACATTTAGATCCAGCATCCTTTTCATCTCATATGTTTTGTAATTTGCTAACATCACTAGCAAGACAATATCAGGAAAATTTAAAATCATTTCATATCTGTGGGATATAAGCAGGTTACACTTTTCCTTTTAATCATGTGCTCCTTCTTGCAACTTTACGACAATCAACTGAACTTAGGATTGTAAACCTCTACCTTTTGTATCTTGGCCGATCTTATTGACTTCTTCTGGAGTCTGGGCTTCCTCCAGGGCTTCATTGATCTCCATCAACTCCATTAGGAAGTGTGACTCAGCTACAGAGTCAGTACCCTCCTTCAGATGCATGCCCTGAAGCTCCAGCTGCAACACACAAAGGAAGTCCATCAAACTCACTGCTCTTCTAAATAAATGCTTAGTTGTAAAGTTGTAATAAACAAGCAGTGAGGCGATCAGAGCATACGTTCATAAAATTAACTACTTATTGGAAGATGAGGAAGAGATTTATACACACCATATAAAGACCACGACTCAACGGCTTCTGCAAAGTCTTGTATGCTTTGTTCACGAGGGCCGACTGGCTTTCTGAATACTCCTGTTCTTTCTGCAAAAGATTCAATTCAGTTCAATTAGGCAACATAAGTTATATTTAGTCATTAAAAATGTAAAAATATCGACATCGAATAACAGCTATCGTGATTTCTATCTGAAATAAGCAACAATCTCAGTGCAGAGTGAAAAACATTAAACTTTGACAGAACAGAACAACATAAGAGCTACTTTACCACATTGCCTGATCTACACCACTGCCAAACACCAAATCCTTGGCGATACTAACAGTTAGTCTCATGGTTTGGGGCTCTACAATGGGTGCAAGTGTGAGTTTGATATGAGATCTGTTGACATGAGATGGGGAGAAAAATATGTAGGAAATGCTTGGTAGATCTTAGTACATCTTGCAGCTATCGGGTCTGTCAGCTCTAGTGAAAATCAATAGTCTCACGCTCTAGCCCATGGGCTTGTAGTGTGAATCTTTTCCAGTAGTCATAACCAATGGAGTAGGCGGCTGCCTTGTAACCTTGTAAAAGTAATGAGCTTCTTTGTGCATAGGTTTAAGACCCCGGAGGCAAGGAGATGCCTAGTTAATAAAAAAAATGATAATAGGGGTGATAAACAAAACAGAGTAAAGATAATATTAGACAAGCTGGTTTTTATATCTTTGATATGTCACCACGCATTCTGCTGTTTCCTAGTTTAATTTCATGCAAGAATATGAACGCATCTGGTTGTCTTTACCAAGAGGAAGATGATCTCCTCTCTATCCTTGGACTTGGATTACTTTTTAAAAACATCTGCTTACTTTTTCATATGGATATCCATAGAAAACTCTAGATAATGTGAAAATGTGCCAAAAAGAACCACTTTGTAGAAAAAGCTATTGTTAATATTCATTATTCTAAAACATGAAAGAGACTGGGCAAAAATCACATCTATATAGGAAATCCACAGTGAAAACCACTGCTGACCAAAAAGAACAAAAAGGCCATTTTACACTCCCCAGAATCTTCATGATCCCAAAGAACTGTGGGAAAGTATTCACAAGAAAAAAGTGAAACTTTCTGGAAAGGCCAGGTAAAACTGTGTCTGATAATAGGGCAAAGGCATGAATAATTAAATCTGTGGATTTAGTTATCCATAACTGGGGGAGAGTCATGGATAACTAAATCAACACTTTATGAACTAGAACAAAGCCTAAAGCACAAATTCTAATATAATAATTCAGTCACATTTATTTTTATAAGAGTTGCTAGATGTGCCTAGAAGTGTAGCATCATTTATTTCTAAATGTGGGATTGGTTGAATTTTTAAAGATTATGCTTCTGCAAAATGATCCGTTTATTTGAATCCTTTTACACATAATGGCTGCCAACAAGTGTCCGGGGCCAGGTAGTTCCGGTGACACAAACAGCCAATCATCCTCTACATGTGACAAAACACTCCTTTTAAGTAGTAGCCATCCTCAGCAGGAAAACAGCATAATGACTAATAAGGAAAATAATCAGAATGTCAATCAACACTGACAATTGTTGATTATATTTAATCATATTTTCTCATTGTTTATCCAATCATAGCATGTTGGCTTGTAAAGACTCCTTACTACAACACAAAATGGTAGATGAAAAACTAAGATGTTGATTTTTTTCTCCTTACTCTGGCAAAAAAAGGTTAAGTAAGAAATAAACACGCATAGATCTGTGTTCATTCTAGCAAAACAATCAATAGTCTTATTGCAGAGGAATTTTTTAGAGGTCACAAGTGGGTCAACAAATAAAGGGGTATATATCTTCTATCTGTTATAAGTCTATAATAACAGCTGGGGGAATTAGTATGTGCTCCAATATAGTGTACAGCTGATGCGCCTCTGCATTGAAAGGAGTCAGTGGAGGCGGTGGAGGCATCTGATTAGGATGCCTCCTGAGCTGCTCCTGTTGGAGGTTTTCTGGCCACGTCTCACTAGGAGGAGACCCTGGGGGCAGCCAAGAACTCGACTATATATCCCCCTTCTGGTCTGGGAACAGCTTGAGATCCAACATGTGGAGAAGGAGAGTGTTGCCGGGGAAAAGGGTGTCTGCGTTTCTTTCCTGAACCTGTTACCCCTTCGACCTGACAGAGGACAACAGATTAGCGCTGGATGCTCTGGCAATGGGTGATAACAGGAGAGAGAGTCTATTAACAATTTGGGAACTGAACCTCATAATTAGCTTGTTCTTATAAAATTTCTATTTTTTAATTAACCTTAATACAAGACAGCATTATTTTATATTATCCTGCTTCTAAGTAACAAAGTATCCTCACGTCTTTGATGTTGGCTGTGAATAATTGCATACAATCCTTAAACAAAGATCAAATAGTGATTAAAGACTATTAAATCCAAATAATCCCATTCCAGTTTCATCAGAGCTCCTATTTGGCAGCACAAAGCTTAATTAAATCTAAATAGGACATTTTTTGTAAAACATGAACAATGCTAAACGAAGCATTTTTGTAAAGAAAAATTAATTAATAGATCTGAAAATGCTTACCCTATAAGATAACTTGGGTGATGACTGTAAGCATATTTTCAAGTCTTTCTTTATAATTTGTTCTTTAAATTATTTCTCAAGGAGTCTTATAGAAATAAAAGCTGTCTTGTTATTGCTCCTACACGTTATATAAAGGTTTATAATGACGTCATTTTATAGAAAACATTAAGTCTTAAGACTTTGGCGATACAATGTCCTGCAAAATTATTCATAACCTTTAATTTTTCCACATTTTGTCATGTTACAACCACAAACTTCACTGGATTTTATTTAGACTTAATGTTATTGACCAACACAAAGCACTGCATCAGAGTTAAGTAAATAAGAAATGCTCTGCGAGAGGAATTGCTGTCCACTGTCACTACAATTGACTTTGAATCCATCCGAATGATATATACAGAAATCGTGTATTTCTGTATATAAATTGATGGGTTATTTTGATGACGTGCCTTGAGATGTGAATTGGTGCTGTATAAATAAGCTGAACTGAAATAGCTGCAACATGACCAAATGTAAAAAGATTGAAGAGGCATACATATTTTTGCAAGGCTTTGTATGTTTTCACTTTCTGTGTTCAAATTGAGGGTTATGGAAATGATTTTAGCAATTTATCTGCTGTGTGCTTTTTTTGGTAATTCTCTGCAATAGAACATCTTCAAATTGTGCCCCTTTCAAATGATGCCCACTTAAAGTTAAACCCCTCTCAGAAGACAGAGCTCTTTTCTTAGAAGAGTCTTTTAAGCTGTTCATATGCTCTAGTTCTAAAATAATATTTTCTTTGCCCACTGAGTCTCTTTTTCTCACTTGACCAAGCAGACCTTCCAGCTTTAACAGCTCTTTTGAATAATGTGAGCCAATATTTTGCCCTTTAAATTATTCAAGTGAATCGGCTATAACCACAGATCTACTCTAACAGGAGGAGTAAAACAAGCAATAAAATCGAAGTACAATGGGAAAAAAAAGTTGTAGAGACCATTTTTCTTATGTTTTTGTTGTTTAACTTTTGAAGCCATGGACCATTCTTTGTGTAGTTTATTTTTGAGCTTATTACTGGAAACACTGTTTTTTAGGTAAACTATTTAGATAGGTATTAGATAATTATATACCTATTTATTATTTTACAGTCCTGCCTTGCATATTATTAGGAGTATATTTTATCTATGAGCCTATCTATCAAAGTCTATGGGCGTTGATAACACAGGTCTACAGTTGAACTGATATGCAAATCAATCATATATTATGGGTAACACTGCTAAGTGCTCAGATTGCTATACCATCAGGATGAGGAATGAGCAATTTTTTTAAAAAAGAAAACATTTTTTTTTTTTTTTTTACAAACATGTCCAGTCAACAGGTATTGTGAATGCTATGGTGTAAGAACTGCAAGAAGATACACCAAAGTCGTGGATTCCAGTTTGTCATTAAGTCAAAGGGATTTTCTAATGTTTTTAAGGAATCTGGATAGATTTTTTTGTAGACTGCAAAATTATGGTAGAACTTTTGCCTAGCAGCAAGAAGGTCTTTTGAAGGTCGTTTGAATCCTGATCTGGGGTCTTTCTGCTTGGAGTGTGTTCTTAGATGTCAATGAGTGTGAAATTGTTTGTCCTCATCCCCACTCCCATGTATGCTTGCATGCAAATTCAAGCAAGCATACACCATGGATGGATGCATTAAATTTGATGATCTCAGCCCGAAATATAGATTACTATGATTTTCAAATCCTAATGTGGATGCAAATTTGAACAGAGATTATTAAAAACCATATTTAAGACTACTGTAACCTCCAATTTTTTTTCTGAAGACACAAAAATAAATATGCAATGTTTTTTCTCATGTTTGACCTTGGGGACAATTAAGACAAGCATGAAAACCACACTTTATGGAGAATTTAAACCAGGACTGAATTATCCATTAAAAAACAACACAATGTTGAAAAAGTCAATGTATTTGTGAAAGTAAATAAATGATTCAGTTGCAGAAGTCGAGGCTCACCAATGGCATCATTTATGCAAGTGCTGCACCATTTTTTTTATTCCGAAACTTTATCATTGTATATGTTAAATTCCAGATTGTATATGTGTTTCCCAGTGTTTTGCATGTTATTAGTCCAACTTAACATTGCCAACGAGAAGTCGTCTCTAACCTCGCTCTGCCGAAAAAAGCTTTGCTCTGCATTTAAGTGGTAATCTCCTCCCACATTGGGTTTATTTAATTAGGTCATAGCAAAAGATTAAATCGTTTTATGATAGACTACAGAACAATAAATATAAAAAATAATGACAAAACAAATACTCAACAATACTTTATGATTTTAGGATATTATGAAGTGACTGATATTGGTACATTGTTATATGTTATAAAACATATTTGTTTCTCATTCTATTTATTGACATTTTATTTAAAACATGTTAACACTATTTATATTTTGGATCTTTTTCCTATAAAAAGAGTCATTGCCTAAGTAAATTTATATTAAACTGGGCAACAGGAAAACAAAACAAGTAACACTGGAGTACTGAGCTTTCCTGAGTCACATAGGAAAGCCTCTCTCTGACTCAGCTGATCTCCCTGCACCTTACAAGATCATCTGCCTACCACAGACTTCTGGCTGAAGTTGTCTGGATGAAGAGTCCGCTGAAGCTGCAAGTATCTTTTCTGGAGCTTATGTGTGTCCAGTGTGAATGTGTAGTCACTGCAAAAGGAAACAGTTGGTTTTTGCTTACAAACTGATTTAGACACAATCAAGTAGGACAAATAGAAAGATACAATGTGTTACACTAACCAGTCCAGGATCTTGAAGTAGGACGCCCCTTCCTCGGGGGGCTGGATTGCTTTGCATGAGTCGCAAAAGAAAGAAGGAGTTCTGTCAAGAAGTTGTTTACAGTTCCAGCAGTTAAGTTTAGCTCCGCTTGTGGAATAACTCCTCCACGAAAAGACCTTATTGGTGCGGTAACCTGGTCCTCCAAAGTTCGCATCCCTGTGTCCAGTGTCCTTTCTGTGGAATGCTGACATGCAGCGACGTGAACATGTAACAGTTTTAGGAGCAGCGTGTCGGTTCGGCATCAGGCAGCGTGCCGCCCGGAGCGAAGGTGAAACCCGCAGCAGACAGTTACTGTGAAACATCCTATTAGCTGCTATGATGTCAACCACAAATAATAAAAAGCTCTGGATCAAAACAAATATCTCTCTGTCAGCGGAAAGCAGAAGAAGACAGTTTCTTCTTCGAAGTCCGTTGCTCACCACAGCGCCACCGCTCGCTTTAGTCACGAAAGTTGCAGGGATGCCTTGGACGATGGCTAACTAGCAAGCGCATATTTTGTCACCAATAAATAGTATTAAAATTTTACGTTCGGTTCGAATGTGGATCACCTTTCGAAGTAAGTTACCGATTCCAACCGCTTCATTTTAGGATTAAAAGTCCACCTTTCCTCTGAGCTAAACGATGGTCAGAATGCTAACTTCCAATTGTAGAAACAGAAGGAGCTGCTAGCATGTAGCTTATGAGCTAGTGGCTGGGGTAGCTTTGCTTGCTGATGGATTTTAATTGCAAATACGTTGTTGTTTTTTTCTTTGGTCTTTGCTAAAAGTAAATCCCTTGCTGGTCAGGTGTTTTTTTCTTTATCAGATACCGGTGAGATTTTAGAGTCGCATAATTTCATCGAATAATTCCGAAAGAGAAGTCACCTGCCTCTAACTTTCTGTAAATAACTGGATCAGCTACTTTGACGAAAAGTAAAAGGAATTTGTTTTACAGTCTGTTGTTGGCTGTGTTATTTGGCAAGTTAGTACTTTAAAAGTGGAATATCTCGTTTCAATATGAAGTAAATATTGAAAATACCAACACAGTAATTCTTTTTTGCAGGAAGGTTTTGGAGTGCGTTGAACAAGAAAACTACAAATTTGGCACAAGAGTTGAGTTGATCAACATTAATGAGGAATTAAGTGCATTTTTCAGTATAGATTCTAATTACACCGAAACTAGAATCTATGCAAGAGTCTCTGCAATGAGAACTCGGATGAAGCCACTCCAGTAAATAGAGAAACTAAGTTAAAACACTCGTAAAATTAGTAAACAGAGTGTTGTTTATTTGTGGCAACCTTAGAGAATGCAATTAAATATCTCAGATGGAGGGACTCCATTTAAATATATATATAAAAAAAAAAAAACACAAATGTACATCCTCTAAAGAACTCTGATTGCCGTTTGATGTCACCAAAGTATAGGATGACAAGAGACATGATGTTGTGATTACATAAGGATTTCCACCAAAATAGCAAAAATAAACAGAAAAATAAACTCCAGCTTGCTTTATTTGTTTTATTTACTTAAACATTGTGAGTTTGATGGAGATAAAAGAAAACCCTGGCTCATAACTTTAAAATAGGAACCTGTATAGTTGCTCTCTTCAAAGCATCATATATGCTTGAATAAATGTCTTTATCAGTTCTGTTGAGCCTTACCATGCTCACATAAACTAGAAAATAGCAGAAACCACATTTTCATCCCCTAAATGTCTTCTGTTCAGATCTCCCATTGAACTGGCATGGCGATGAAAAAGGAAATGGCCCATGAAGACTGTTGGCTACTGAGAGAGTGGCTGCACCACCCGGGACATCATCAGGGGCTGGAGCTCAGATAACACCTCCAAACTGGCCAGTGTTTTATTATCTTGGTGGATCTTGTGCTGCTTAATCTACCCACTGATCCACATTTCTGCATCTGAGATGCTGTTAGGTAAGTAAAAGTTTCTCAGCACTGAGGAGCTTTTAAAAAAGCAAGCCAGAGTCTGCTTGCTTTTTTGGCAAAAGATCACACTAGGCGTCTCGGCTCCTCGACTTTACAGTTTCCTGACAAAGTACAAGCAGTGATGAATGCCAGCCCCTATTCTTGTTTTATGTATGTGCGTGTGTTTTGGGGGGAGGTGGGAGTTCAAGGGGTGATGGCTGAGTATTCCGGAGAGACAGTGGATGGAGACAGAAGCATCCGTAAGGTAAACAGGATCTTCTCCTGAAGGTCGAGGGAGGTGCTTCTCAAGGCCCCCTCAGACAATACTCTGGGTATTATTAACGGAAATGGCTAAGAATAGAGAGGAGGGGAGCGAGGTGGCTCCTCTGGCGTTCGCGTTGTTTGGGTTAAACACGCCAAAACGGAATGTCTTCTTTACAAGAAGGCCTTCTTTAGCGTGCATGTTGGGTGTGGTGCCGTCACACGAGGCGAGAGGTTGATCCGAAGGGCTGGATCAGACTTTCATGGACAGCAGAGACAAAGGACGGTAGCTGCGGAGAGTTCTACTCTTCTTTATAAATGGCTTTGTTGGGCTTTACAGTTTGGATTTGTAAGTAATTCTGTTTTTCATCTCCATCTAAGACATTTTTACATTTCATCTATGTCTTCTCTGCATTCTGCTACTTTTGAGTTGGGGATATTTCACGTCTGCGCCTACCGTGTGGATTAAATTTGCATGCAGCAAGGATTTATTCCTGCTTAGCAGTGGATTAAAACCTTTCTATTAGGTGGGGTTAGTGTGTTTCACATGTGCAGTATCAGTTATGATGTAATGTTTGCATAATTATGTAAGCTGATTGACAGATCAGTGAGTAACATAATTTAGAAAAAATATTGTTTTAGGGTAATCCAGAAACCTGGCTCCAGTGATAGCGCCTCAAATGCTAAAGGTTACAGAAAAAGTTAGAAGCAACAAATGAAGGATAAGGAAGAGAAGGGTTTGAAAAATATTTGCTTATCACAACTGATGCTGCTATTGCAATATTCTTTAAATACAAAGCAATTATTTCATATTAATCAAAATTGTGTTTCTCTTATCTGTGTGATTTTGATAAAGAATCACACTGATAGGTCTTTTGTAGGTCTTTTTATTGACCTGCAAAAAGAGCAATCTGGATTTCTTTTTCTTTTTTTGGGACGATGCGGGGACACGGTTAATGTGGAAGCCATAATTATTTAAAATCATCAATCTTTTACTGTAAAAAAAAAAAAATGCATTTGCATTTTGGCCTTCTAAAATTGACTTGCCTGGAAAATCAAAATATTGCGTGATACCTTCTTTTTACATCTTCCCTTTACTGAAAAAAAACTGACAATTTATTTTATTTAAACGTAGAATGTTATATAAAATTTTAATTAAAATAAAACAAAAATAAATGACAATTATAATCAGCAAGAAAATAAAAAAAATTAAAAGATTGGTCATATATTAGCATTATGCAAACAGGTTAGCATAATGATAGCATTTCAGTGAAGAAAACAGAAAAACTTATCATGCATTGAGAAATGCATGATAAGCTTTATTGCAACATGCAATAAAGCTTGCATGTTGCTCCGTTAATGTATGTATTCAGCACTGATGTTGAACACCAATATTAAGCAGATCCATTACTCTGCTCATTATGGTAGTTAAACAGTGCTCTGATCATGACTATTCATCACATTTATCCACATGGAGCAGTTAGAGCCGTCCTCCCATTATGACATATTGTTAAATCTCCACCTGTTACAGTTTTTATTACACCTGAGTGGAAGCCTGTCACAGAGCTGCATAATAAGGAAAATTATACAGCTGGAATATTAGTATTATTGTAACGTTACAGCACAGTTCAACAATTGTAATGATCACTTTTTAAGATTCACGTATTTCAGAATTCTTTTCAATTTGTTTTCTAGAAATTGTCTAATCACTCTACATTGCTGATTTAATGACACTCTGCTGTTTTTATAACAATCTGACCAGTCACACTGGTCTGAAACTCTAGCGGGCACAGGCTATTTTCATAGCCTTAATTTATATTGAAAGCACCAATCTCCGAGCCTGTAATTTGTTCCAATTGCTTTTCTTAATGTAGACAGGTCATTATCTTTAATAAATAATTTTAGAATTCAAAACAAATTGACATTTATATTTTATGAATGAGTGGTTTGACATTTGTTGTAACATTTAGATGTTCTTCTGTTTCCCTTTGTTGCTAGATAAATCATATCTTATTAATTGGTGCTTAAATCAATAAAAGTGTAGCTCACTCAGTTAATGGAAACACTGATTGAAACTGAAACATTATACAATATACTTATATACTTTTTCTCATACTTTGTTCCATTATAACCTTTAAGCCTTGTTGTTTCTGGAAGTGGGTTATGTAGAGCGGTTGTGAAAAGAAAGTGCCTCCTGTAAAATTCATGGTTTTATTTATTTGAAAGTACCTTTTATTTAGTGCAGAATCTCCATAGTCAGAAACAATGACCAACTCCCAAACCGATGGTTCATGAGTGACTTTATCACTGTAGTATTCATAAAAGCAATGTACATAACTTTTTAAAATATTAACCAACCTTAGCTTCCTAGTCTATTTTTGGGGTCGGGGAGGATTATTAAAGTATTAAATTGCCAGCTTTATTCAAAAAGTCAGTACTGACTTTTTGTCAGTACTGAAAAAAAGGGATTGTTTCCTGCAAACCAGTGATATTAACTCTTTATTTTTCTCTCTCACAGATGAGCCATGATCCCCATCACTGAGCTGCGGTACTTTGTGGACACACAGCCAGCATACCGCATCCTGAAACCATGGTGGGATGTGTTCACTGACTACATCTCCATTGTTATGCTCATGATTTCGGTGTTTGGCGGCACACTTCAGATCACCCAGGACAAGATGATCTGCCTTCCCTGCAAATGGATCGTCAATGAAACCTGTAAAAAGAACGTCAGCTCCACCCTGTCCACATCCTTCCTATTGGAGCCTAAAGGGATCCAGTACAATCTGGACCGTCATCAGTACAATTACGTTGATGCAGTGTGCTATGAAAATAAGTTACACTGGTTCGCCAAGTACTTCCCCTACTTGGTATTACTCCACACTCTTATTTTTCTAGCCTGTAGCAACTTTTGGTTTAAATTTCCTCGGACCAGCTCCAAACTGGAACACTTTGTATCCATTTTGCTTAAATGTTTTGACTCTCCATGGACGAACAGGGCACTGTCGGAGACGGTAGTCGAAGAAAGCGATCCCAAACCAATGAAGATGAATGGATCGTTTGACCACAAGGAGTCTGTGATAAGTGAGGATGTTGAAGCAAGCGTTCCAATGATTCAGAAAACAAAGACGCGTTTTGAGCAAGGCATTGTTGATAGAACTGAAACAGGGGTTTTGGACAAGAAGGAAGGAGAACAGGCAAAAGCCCTGTTTGAAAAAGTAAAAAAGTTCCGTATCCACGTGGAAGAAGGAGACATTGTGTACAGATTATACATCCGTCAGACTATCATCAAAGTAATCAAGTTTATATTAATAATCTGCTACACGGGGTATTATGTTCAAGACATTCAGTTTAATGTGGACTGCTCTGTGAATATAGAAAACCTGACTGGTTACAGAGTGTACCACTGTGCTCATCCACTGGCGACACTTTTTAAAATCTTGGCGTGTTTTTACATTTGCTTAGTGGTCGTGTATGGACTAATCTGCATGTACACACTCTGCTGGATGCTGCGGCGCTCTCTGAAGAAGTACTCCTTCGAATCTATCAGGGAAGAGAGCAGTTACAGCGATATACCCGACGTGAAGAATGACTTTGCATTTATGTTGCACATGATAGACCAGTATGATCCTCTGTACTCCAAACGTTTCGCTGTGTTCCTCTCAGAAGTCAGTGAAAATAAGCTGAGACAGCTCAACCTGAACAATGAGTGGACGCTTGACAAGCTCAGGCAGAGGATAACCAAGAACTCTCAGGAGAAGTTGGAGTTACACCTTTTCATGCTGAGCGGCATTCCTGATACAGTGTTCGATCTGATGGAGTTGGAAGTTCTCAAACTGGAGCTTATCCCAGATGTTACCATCCCACCAATCATTGCGCAGCTCGTCAACCTCAGAGAGATGTGGCTCTATCACACTCCAGCCAAAATCGAAGCTCCCGCCTTGGCTTTTTTGCGAGAGAACCTCAAGTCTCTTCACATCAAGTTCACCGACATTAAAGAAATTCCTTTATGGATTTACAGTTTAAAGAACCTCAGTGAGCTTCATCTCACAGGGAACCTGAGTGCTGAGAATAACCGTTATATTGTCATCGATGGGCTCCGCGAGCTCAAGAGGCTCAAAGTTCTCCGCCTGAAGAGCAACCTCACCAAGCTACCTCAAGTTGTGACCGACGTGGGTTTACACCTCCAGAAGCTCTCTATCAACAATGAAGGCACTAAGCTGATGGTGCTGAACAGCCTGAAGAAGATGGTGAACCTCACCGAGCTGGAGCTCATTCGCTGTGACCTGGAGCGCATCCCCCACTCCATCTTCAGTTTGCACAACCTACAGGAGATTGATCTGAAGGACAACAACCTAAAGACCATTGAGGAGATAATCAGCTTCCAGCACCTTCATCGGCTGGTGTGCTTAAAGCTCTGGTACAACCAGATTGCCTACATTCCCATTCAGATTGGCACTCTGACCAACCTGGAAAAGCTGCATCTGAACAGAAACAAGATTGAAAAGATTCCCAGCCAGCTGTTTTTTTGCCGGAAGCTACGAGTGTTGGACTTGAGCCACAACAACTTGACGTACATTCCAACAGATATTGGATACCTTCAGAATCTACAGTACATGGCAGTGACAGCCAACCGGGTGAGTTGTTGAAATTCACTCTTCTTTGTTCCAACTGCTTTTCAAAAGTATCCACTCCTCATTTTGTCTCGAGACCACAAATTTATTTGATTTGAGATTTTATCAAAGCAATGGCACAGGAAGTTTATTTTTAAAATTTCAGCAAGAATTTCAAAGTGCTTTATGTGGGAAAAAATATCTAAAAAACATTATACTGAAGTGGTTTAATAAAGGAAAGTAATGAAATGTTGAAATACAGACTAAAATTAATGGTGTCCCAGTCAATAATTATTACAGGTTACTCTAATGGGATTTCAGCCTTGATGTAAAGGAACTCAGCATTTTTGCAGTTTACTGAAAGTTTGCTTCAAATTAAAGGTGCATAAAAACTGAAAGTAGGCTTGAACCAAAAGACCTGAGAGGTGTGGAGGGTTAATACGACAAGTCTCAAATATATTTTGATGCTAAGTCATTGAGTGATTTATAAACCAGCAAAAATAAAACCGAATGTCTCAGCTACAGGGGATATGTTCTATTTTAGGTACTAGTGATGACGTGGGCAGCGGCATTTTGGATCAGTTTTCTTTTTTTTTTTTTTTTAGGCAGACCTCTGAAGACACTGTTTCCGTAATCAATGTGACTAAACATTAACATATATGCTTTTCAGTTTCTTGTAAGTAAATATCTTTAATCCTGGAAATATTCTTCAGGAGATAGAAGACTAACTTCTTAAATGTCTTTATGTGTCTAATGGTTCGGATCTGAGTCCGAACCATTAGATTTTGGGCCTGATCTGTAGTTTCTAGTTGTAATAATTGAAACTGTCACTCTTAATCACTCCGCCTTTGGTCCAAAAATAATTACTTCAGTTTTGTTTTTATTCAGCTGGAGAATGTTGTACTACATCCAGTCATTGATTTGTTTTTTGCATCTACTCAATGAATGCTTGAATGGGTTCATATTTACCCTGCGACATTGGGATTTAGAGCTGCGCATCATCTGCTTATCTTGCTATGTGTTATAATCTGAGCAAGCATTACTGCGTAGATATTGAATCGGAGGGGTCCTAAGATTGATCCTAAGGGGCCCCGCATGTGATTTTTAGCAACTCTGATGAAAAGTTACTTAGTAACACAAAGATTACCTTGTTTTTTTAAGTAAAACTTGAACTAGGCCAGTACCTTGCCAGAAAGTCCAACCTATTTTTTCTCTCCAGCTGTGCACTGCTTTGTGTTTGTCTATTCCATAAGATCCCAGTAAAATAAATTGAGGTTTATGTTTAAAATGTGACAGAATGTGGAGACGTTCAATGAATGATAAAACTTTTACAAGATGTTCTATTTTATATTATTGTTTATTACATATGTTAAGCTTTAGTGCCTTCATTTAATGATTTTCTGCTCTTTTTTTTTTGGTCCCAATGCAACTCTCCACACTCTGTAAAATACAGATCGAGACACTGCCAAACGAGCTGTTCCAGTGCAAAAAGCTTCGCACCTTGAACCTGGGGAACAACTGCCTCCAGTCTCTTCCATCACGCTTCGGAGAGCTGACCGCACTGACTCAGCTGGAGCTCAGAGGAAACCGTCTGGAGTGTTTGCCCGTGGAGCTGGGAGAGTGCAGACTGCTGAAGAGAAGCGGTCTTGTGGTCGAAGAGGACCTCTTCAACACGCTGCCCACCGAGGCTAAGGAGCAGTTGTGGAAAGCTGACAAAGAACAAGCATGAACTCATTTGTGAGGAAACCAAACGATACCGTGCGCTTTGGTCAGGATACAGAGTGGAAGCCCATGGTGTCCCTGAGGCACAAAGAAACAGGATGTGCTCCCGCTTCAGTGTACTGCCAGTAAAGTTAGGTATTAAACCAGTGCCAGTTTAGCAGACCAAATGCTGACTCTGGCATCTGCTGCTTGTTTTTTTATTTCTCTTTTGTAAAACTTCCGAGGCCAGTGCCATTATGATCTCGATCTTTTGTTTACAGTATCATTTTGTGGTATTAATGGTTTAGAGGAAAAAAAATGTAAAAGAAACTGGCCAACTGAACATATGTGGACTGCTCTGAATTCCAAAATAGGTCCCTATTTATACTTTTTTTAAATATCATGTTTACTCTTGGGGGTTTATATGAACAACCAAAGTTAAATTACCAACCTTACAAAGTAAACAATTGTCTACAAGGTGTTGCAGCGTATCTCTGTACAACACTAATGTTAACCTAATTACAACATGGATCAAAATGTTTCTGCACTGCATTGTGGGCCGTGGTTCTCAGATACCTGTGCTGGCTTGGTTGGTAAAGTCTTGAAAATATGACATGACACACATTAGAGGTAACTGAAAGTGCTGTAGTCAAAGATATAAAGTTGTCTTTAGGGAAATTTTGGTGGCATTACTGCAGCAAAATTACTGTGCATGGTCAGACTTGGATTGAGGTTTGAAAATAATTTAGATTTTTGACCTTTTACTGAAGCTATTTTTGTTCTCATCCTCAAGTTTAAGGATAAATCTTTCCACAAAATGCTAATTAAACAGGCATCATTAGGGAATGTTTTGTACAACTAAGACTCAGGGCGTGTTGGGGGTTTTTTAGGTGGAGTGGGTCACATTCTGTTCGGTGTGCTGTGTTTGTATTTTAAAAAGAAAAAAAGAACATTAAAATGTAAGTAGGTTTTGAACAAAAATTGTTTAAAAATGTGTGACTTTTGAAGTTGGATTTAGTGGAGAGAATAAGAACGTTTAGTATCTTACTTGTTGTAGATGCTAACATTTTAGAGAAGAGGCTTGGATTATTTAATCAGGGTGACTTGTGTCCAGTAGGAAGAGTAGTTAACTTGTAATCCGAAAGTTGTTGGTTTGATTCCAGGATCTGCCACTTAAATGTGCCCATGGGCAACGCATTTAACCACAAACACTTTGAGTAGTAGGTATAACTTGAAAAAAACACTGCATAAATTCAATACAATAACAGTTAAGCTAACATCTATCAGGGCAGGACCAAGAAAACATTTTGGGAATATAAATATTTTTTAGCTGTCTATAATGATATTTTAACCTTTGCACATTGTCACTTTTGTGAAAAACGTCCTTTACATAAAAAGCCATGGTAAGTGGCCAAGTTTTTTTGTGGCCTGTTGCCAGTTGCATTGTTTGTGAAACATATTGCAAACTAGCTGTGTGTAACAAAATTTCTATTTAAATAGCATTTAAATGCAAAGAAGGGCACAGTTTAATTTCTAAATTTGAGACTGCTTATTTTATTTTAAGGAAACAAAAAATTAAGATTAGAGTTATCTGCTTGAAAAACTGAGTTGTTACAATACAAAACTTATCACGTCACTCAAATCTGTTAAAAGTTCATTATATGAACTTCATATCTTTTGTAACATATATGTTTCCCCTTGGATAATTCTGACAAACCTCATGATATAAATGCAGTTTTGCACAGATTTAGTTAAACTGTCATTTTTAAATGAAATGTTTGAAAAGATGAGATCATCATTAGATTCATTAAAGTCAATTAATGGGATGATTTTTACTTTTTTATCCGTGCAAATTTCATATGATTTCAAATTAAATTAAAGCCAATTAGATTTTTGAACAAAACATTACATTTTATTAATTAAAAGTGGAGAAAGAAAAACATTGCTTCAAATTAATAAAGAAATTGTAGAATTAGCTGTCTTAATGGTTAGGGTTTGTCTTTGTTGTGTGGTTTGGTGTTATGTAGTATTTAAGTATCTACAGCAGGTCACTATGACATATTCATGGTATAATCAAGAGTAAAATGCTGTGGGTTAATATTATCATGGTATTAATACAAACTTTTAATTAAAAAGTTCTCGGCATGATTGCTTTTATTTAAAACTGTTCTCCAGACAGTTTGAGGTTTGCATGAAAGAGTTACTTTAGTAAGAGTGATTGGGGCTCTTTAGTCCCCACATGTTAACCTTGACTGTTGTATTTTTTGTGGCCATTAATATTTGAGAACAGTCAATTTTTTTTCTGCAAGCATTAAAAAATGTAGGAGCAATCTATCATCCAGTTGGAGAAAAACTGCAATCACTTTTATATTCACTAGCATTAATGGCTTACGGTAGATGACTGCTCCTAGGACTGACTCTTGAGAGCTTTTCTCTACCTTGATACCATCACACAGGCCCAGTCCTAAGTCATACAGATAGAATTAGGACAGATAGAAATTTTGTTTTGTTATTCTTTAGTCCAAATATTTATTTTTAGTCACCACCACTCCATTTTATTTCTTATACAGTAGAAGAGGATATTCCTGCTCTTTGTGTTACTCTTCTGTGTAAGTCATGTCATTTTTGCTTATTCAACAATATCTACATTTGGCACCGGTAGTTACTTTTGCAGCTAAACTAGACATTTCCTAATATTGCATTCTTGCTTTGTTACAATACTGGTCATAACTTTATTTTCATATAAGCTAACAAGTAAAGGTTTGGAAATCTAACTTGAGTTTGTTGACCTAAAATGTACAAAATTCATTTATTGTTCACTTTTTTTGTCACATGTCTCATGTTTATATACCCAATTATGTTGTTTTAATTTAAAATTGTTTTTGTTTTTTTTCCTCAACTGTTGTGTTCACATTGAAGTAAAAGGGGTTTTATTTTATGTTTGAAGGTCACTTTTCTAGGGTTTCTAATATTAAAACAAGAAAAAAACCTTTGTTGTTATATGGTGTTTCATGAAGTGATGCAGTCAGGGAAGACTGTTTTTCTTCCCTGAATAAAAGTGTGAAAAAACACTAAGACAAGTAGCAGTCTACACTATTTTAACTGCTGAAAAGTATTAAACATATGTTAAGCCATGTGCATCTAAGTCAGTAGCATGTGTAGTTACGATAAATTGTGCAATATTGCCTTCCTTTAAACTAAATGTGGGTTTTACAGATTTGGGGGCATCAGCATCTTTTTTGATGCACTGTTGCTTTTTTACTACAGGGATTTAAAATATTGTAGGTGAAGTAGGTCATTTAAAATTATGTTTTTCTAGAGAATGCTTTTGCACTCTGGCACCTTTTCCCACAATGTTACATTTTGCAAATGCAATAATGACACGAAACTAACATATACGAGATGTATTGTGTGTGTTTGTCTTGCTCTTGGGGGATTGCATACCATAAAAACAAAGTGTGTAAATTAGGATTCATTACTTTTAAAACTTACAAAACCTGTTGGACATAGTCCTCTTACTAAGACAATCAACATTTTTGACCAAGTGTAAAATAAAAAGTGTAGTTGTAGTGACTAAACATTTCCCATAGTTTGCTTGGATAGTTATCTGTGTATAGACCGTGTTTGTCTCATTCTCTTTTTTTAAACTTTTTATAACTTTTCTTCTATTATGACAGGTATTATATTGAAATAGTTTCTCAGGAATCCAGCTAGAACTCTTCTTTTTTTTATTGGTTGCCTATTGTTTTTTTGTTGGGTTTTTTTTTGTTCGTTTTTTGTAATTCACATGATTTTTGTTGAGATCTGAACTGCTAGGAACATTTTGTGTGCTGTTTGTGTAATTTTTTTTAAGATGTTTTGAAAAAAATAAAACCCTTGGCTTAATAATTAACTAAATTTTTACCATTGATCATGTATAAACTAGCTACTTTTTAGATGTGTTGTATTACAAAGGACAAGTCTGTGTGTTTGAATTATAGGGCTTTCTTCATGCTGTCGTTCATCATAGTTTTTTTTTGTGGGTACAAAAATCATCATCAGTGTTTCCCTTTTCAATAAAATGTGCTCATTCAGTTTTGTTGAGTAACTTTTTGTTGCCAAAACATGAAGAAAAAAAAGAATCCTGAATATTTTTTGCGGCACTATCATTATTCATGCTATAGTGTTTTGCTGTCTTACTTAAACCTGCTTCTCGTTTTCTTGTGTACCACCCAGAACAACAAAATAAACTAAGTTGAAAAAAATTGTCTGATTTTTCGTTTCTGGTACAAATTGTTCTTCATTATCATAGATTCCCCAGTTAAAGATGTATTAAAATAAGCAAAAATAATTTTTTTCTTTCTGAAAGTGAAAACCCAGGATTTGCACATAGTTGCCCCAGAACTTCCTCAGGATTTTCATTTATCCTGGTTTCTGAAACTGGACTGATTGTTCTGAAAGATTAAGAAAACAACAGCAGATATTTAATGTATTTGGTGGTAAGTCATTCAGTAATCTATAAACTAATAAAAGTATTTTCAGAGCTACGAGGAACCAGTTTAAGGACTTTAGAATTGGGGCTTTGTGCTCTATTTTTCTAACTTTAGAATATGAGCAGTGGCATTCTGGATCAGCTGCAGGTGTCAAATTTTTTAGACAGACTTACGAGGATGAGTTGTTCCAGCTCCTGATGGGACACGATATCTTAACAACACTAATTTCCGCACACATTGTGAGCATTTGATTGTTTTCTTGTTTTTGTTTTTTTAAACCAACAAAATAATCCGAGGAAAAAATTAGTTTGAGTTAGCTGTACACGGATGCATTTACACAGGACTAAAATTTTACTCAGCCTGCCCAGACCATAGATATGAACGGTCTTGACAACCAACGCTCAGTAGTTCTTCGCGGAACCATTTACCAAGGTACTCTATTCCAGCCGGATGGGTTTGTTGTATGCACAACAGCATCGACGCAACATTTGAAATGGTAATTTCTTTGTAACATTTTATAAAAAGTTTGGGATGCGTTTCGAATAGTTTAACATTCTTCTAATCGATTAAGGGACGGCGTATTTTACAGATACTAATAACGTAATGACTATATTAACACCGCGGGTATAACGGTTATTTGTCAGTTTGAGCTAAAATCCTCGGTGTGTCAAATAAGCCTCATTGATTCAGTTGTCTGTAATATATATTTATATATTTTTCATGTCTTAGGCAGTTACCCTCCACACAGATCTGGGAGACATTAAGATTGAGTTGTTCTGTGAGCGGGCTCCTAAATCGTGTGAGGTGAGTTTTAAAGCTGATTTTAATCTGATAAAGCCTCATCAATATCTGTGGAAAAGCTGTATTCACTTAATTAGTATGTTTAGTCTGAGCTCAGAAAATTGAAACGTGCTAGGGACAATAAATGTTAGAATCTAACAGCATTGAGCTCTGAAATCATTTGTTTTGTCATTACAAGACAGCGTTATTACCAACTCTAGTAAAGATTTGTATAGGAGTGAATGAATGTATTCAAACTGAAGGATATTTTATTTCTATTTGTTTATTTGCCATGCAGTTGTTCAGTATAAGTTTTTTCATATGTAGTAAGATTGCTTTTAGGCATAGTTATTTTTCACTGTGAGACATGCTACAGTAAAGGAAGAATATATTGTAAGTCGTTCTACATTCTGTACCAGGTGTGAGAACATGTTTATTTGCAGCCTCTTACGACAAGGAAAGTTGTAATTGAAGATACAGAGCAGCCAGTTTTGTGATCGCAAACCTAAAAAGTTAGAGTAGAAAAGGCAGCAGAAGACTCGATCTTGATTTCATGTTGAAATCACTGGGATTTTATTTACTTTACAGAACTTCCTGGCTTTGTGTGCAAGTGGGTTGTATAATGGTTGCTCCTTTCATCGAAACATAAAAGGCTTTATGGTTCAAACCGGAGACCCGACAGGTATGGAGTTTATTACACACAAACATGAACACAGTCCTTTTCCTGACATTCTCACTATCTCTAGATTTTTTTCTTGATTATTTGATATATATATATATTTTTTTTATTCTGCAGGTACAGGCAAAGGAGGAACAAGTATATGGGGTCGTAAATTTGAAGATGAATTCAGTGAGCACTTAAAGGTGAGCAAAGTGTTGTTTGAGACCAGCTTAAATATAAGAGTGCAGCAGGATTACTTGATTTCTCTTTCTTTTTAGCACAATGTCAGAGGAGTGGTGTCGATGGCAAATAATGGCCCCAACACTAATGGTTCCCAGTTTTTCTTCACATACGCCAAACAACCTCATCTGGACATGAAGTACACAGTGTTTGGAAAGTATGAAACTTATACAATGTACAGCTGTAATGATTGTGAGATTACCTATTGATTTATTCTATTTCAAACCCAAAGGAGACACTTTTAATATATCTTCTGAAGTTCATTTCCTTTTCCCTTCTTTTTCCCTCTCTCCTGTTGACTTGTAGGATTATCGATGGTCTGGAATCGCTGGACGAGCTGGAGAAGCTGCCAGTGAATGAGAAGACATTCCGGCCGCTCACTGAGAGCCGGATAAAGGACGTGACCATTCATGCCAACCCATTTGCTGGATAGACAAGTCTCGCCACAGATATTCAGACCTGTTCTTTGTTGCTTCAATGAGGCAGAAGATACCTTTCCAAAGTTAAAATGGATTGCTTGTCAAAGAGAGAAAAGTAACTGCAGCAAAAAAAAAAACAGTTACACCAGGCAAGAACTGATTATGAAGCTCCAAAGTTCTTAGTAGTTTTTTTGATAAGGAAATACAAAACTTGATTAAAAAAAATTACAGCCAATTACAGCTTCAGCCACTTTTTTTTAGCACCATGCCTGAAACTCAAGTTCTTTCATAAAAGGTTTTTCTTTTTTTATCTGTTCTTCTAAAATTGTTCACAATCAAGCATAACCTGGATATGTAGTCAGACTCTGCTCCTGCTTCATTTTCCCTTTTTGGTCATATTAATAAAAAATAATAAAATTCAACATTTTATACTAAATACATTTTTCAGTATACTTGTGTGTTGTCTGGTATTGCATTATGCTATTAAAAAAACTTGCTGAGAATCTTAAGTTTGGGCAGAATTACAGGTGCATTTCACTTTATTGGAATGTCATTGAAAAGTTGATCAATTTCTATAATTTAGCTCAACAAGTCAAACTCCTATTGATTCATAGGATATATTTTATGCACTTTTTTTGTTTGAAAATTGATATTCTATATTACATAAAAAATGAAATATTTTAATTCATAAATGGTGACCTAGTTTAAAATAAATGTGCTCTATGTCCGCAATACTTGATCAGGGCTCCTTCTTGCATTGATGCATAGGTGCAGCGTTGCATTGACACAATCTCCATGACGTTATATATGTGGTCAAGACTACTGCTGAAAAGTTACAAGTTTAAAAACAAACTAAATCTACTTTAAATAATCCACTTTGCTGGTCATTTAAAGTTGATTTAGTTCATCTAAAATCGACCTTTTTTTTGTAGCTTTATCATGTTATAATGTCATTACGACAAACCTGGAGTGTTCCTTTGACTGTTTCTAGGATGTTTGAAGAATTTATTATTGGATTAAAATAGTCTCCAATAATTCTAGGAAGGTATGTGACACCAAAACCTTTATTTTTACCTTTTTTCATGTTCTCAAGGGATTTGGGGTTTTGTTACTTGTACACAGGGGTGTACAAACTTTTTGCCATGTGGCCCTAATAACACATTTTCATGTCAAACTGAAAACAAAAAGCTAATACGTTGCGTTGTACAAAGATGTTCCATTTGTAGAAATACTGTCACAATTCAGTGAAATACCCTAATTCGGGGCAAATTTGCACCACTCTTGAATTGTAGTCGCAAATGACCTTGTGGTCAGTCTTATGACGCCATAGTTATTAAAATAAACAAAATTAACTACCAAATTATATCACTGCGTGTAATAACTCTAAAAGACAAAAGTTGTACTTTTAGAGTTGACTTATGTATTTTTAGGAGGCACCTGTAGCATCTGTCCGCATAATAACCTACAAATCTGGTGCTGGTTCGTCATATTACGTCATCAGTGGTGGACAGACCTTGCTGGTTCTGGATTAGAAACCGTAGACATAAGCAAAACGTTCAAAAATGGCTTCAGAAGACGCGTTTAAAGTGAGTCGTAAATCGCGTTTTTCGTTAAATGCGGTTGAAGAAAAGCTTCCTTCTGCATGTTTGTTTACCTTTGTGTACAGAGTCACCTGATAGTTTCAGTTTCTATGTTGGTGGGGTTTTTTTGTGCAGGTGTCATCACTGAGGGGGAAGGTGTCCCTGATAACGGGAGCCAGCTCGGGGATCGGGGCTGGTACCAGCGTGCTGTTCGCTAAACTAGGAGCTCTGCTGGCTTTGAACGGCCGAGACGAGCAAAACCTTAAGAAAGTAGCCAAGCAGTGCGTCGAATGTGGCGCTGCTGAGGTACACTCTTTTCCTAGGATCTGTGTGCAAATTTGCATTGAGCCAAAAGTATAAACGGGTGCATTGAAACAATTTATGTTAATAACCCCGAGAATTAGCCAATATTTAGTACATATGAGCAGATTGGCTAGGGTGTCAGTATTTGTTAAACATATTATTATTTTTTATGAATGAAAATTCTCTGAATGATCTTCAACTAATTCACCATAACTACATTTTTCTGCTTCAGGTTTGTATTGTAAAAAACCCCCAAAAAACAACAACATTTTACTGGAAGAGTAAAATTTAGATTTTCTTTTTTAGCAAATGAATAATATAGTGTCATTTTTCTTCTACAGCCTCTGCTTGTTCCTGGAGACCTGACTGATGAAGACACAGTGAGGAAGACTGTGGAACAAACCATTAGTCGTTTTGGTCGGCTGGATGTCCTGGTTAACAGCGCTGGCATCCTGGTTATGGGCAGCATTGAGACCTCAGACTTGGCTCAGTATGACAAGGTCATGAATGTTAACGTCAGGTAGGATTCACGGGAGACACTATTCAAACCCATGTGAATATAGAACAAATATACATTTTGAGAATCAGCCAAACTCAATTTTGGATTGATATTTTTGAGTGTACAAAGTACATAGAAATGCATTGTTAAAATCTCTAATCAGTCTGTTGTTGTTTTTTTCAGTCACTACAGATTGAGTTAACTCAAACCCAGAAGATATTTGTGATACTCAGTTTCACACTGATTTAGATGTTGCAACAGGAACTTTTCTCATGAGATTGAAATCAATCTGATGTTGATTTTTTTTGTCTTTAAAAGGTAATTTTGTGTGGTCCAAAAAAAAGATGCTTCCACACTTTAGTCCAGTTTATGTGACCTCAGAGTGCCTGCAAGGCAGCTGCATTTATTTATTGTGATAATTTAGAAGTTTTGTTTGTTTTAAGGTAGAGTTTAAACAGTGCTTTAGGCCTTGCTGCACTTTCCTCTGCACTGCTAATTCTCTTTATTCCAGAGCTTTCTTTGGGACCTCAAAGCCATGTAATATTTATTTTCAGCCTCGTCTGTTATGTCGCATATCTAATGAGTTTGTCTGATTTTTATGTTGATTGTTTCTAATAATACACTTCATGTATTTCTCCCAGAGTGGTAATGCCTTTAATCTTAAATATCTGATGGCTGAAACTTTCAGCCATCAGATATTGTTGCTTACAGATTTCATGTTTCAATACATTTGAAATTGTAAGATTTAAAATTCAACAACTTTATTTTGGGCTGTTTGTTATAAGAGCCCATGTGATTTTTTTGTAAAATACAGATGGGTTTTGGTCAGTTTCAAATAACATAGAAAAGTTTATTTATTTCAGTAAATTAGCTGGAAGAGTGAAACAGATCTGTTCCTGGGGTGCTAAGGAAGCGCTGGATGCTTTAATAGCATCCTTTAGCTCGCCTGCATTGTTGTGTTCAGCTTATCTCATCCTCTTATTGAAAAACATTCCATATAACCACTGTTGGGTTATGGCCACATCTGTTTCCTGGCAAGTCAAACACAGATATTCCCTAGTCAATAATCAAGATGAAATCTGCACCTTCAGAAAGCTTTTCAGCAGAGGGAAGCACAAATGTCTGCAACAATTACTGGAAGCAAAAAGTTCTTAATCATTTTTTAATTTACTTTTATGCACCTTGAAAGAATAATGGAAGTTAGTATTCTTATTGTATGAACTCCTAATGCTGTTTTTGATTATGTGCAGCCATTGAGTACAGTTAAAAAGAAATCCCATTAGGCGTTAATAGAGTACATTCATTCTAATATGAAAGTTTCACATCATTTGAAGAATTATGAATACAATTTAGGGGGGGAAAAAAGAGTTTTTTAATCATAACCTTGTGCTTCTGTTTTCCATGTGATAAAAATTCATTATTTTCTCCTTGAGTTGTTACTGCTGCAGCTGCAGCTCTGGGCAAAATACTTTTATTGCCTTCTCGATTATTAAAAGAATGACTCTCAGGAATAATCTCAGATTGGTATCAGTTGTTTTTCTTTCTTGTGTTCTCCTTCATATGTCAGATGATGAGTCTAGGGGGAAATTTGTAGTTTAGCATTTGGTATTTTTGTATCGCATGTTTTACAGTTTTAAAACTACAAGGAAAAAATCTTCTCACTTCTCTAAAAAAATATCTGAGGGTTGTTTCATGTTGCTTGTAACCTGATAGGTTTAGTCTCATTTTTCCTCAGCGTCCAAACTGTCATCACTTGATTCCTCCTGCATTAATTCTACATATATGTTATATTAAAACATGCTGTATTAGAAGAGTGAGGGGAAAGCTTTACCTTATCAAGTTTATTGTTTTTTTCTGTTAGTGCCTTATGTATAGCTTTAGTTTGCAAAAAAAATAGGATGTTGATACTAATGCTGTGCAAAAAGCACCAAGTTTAGTTTAATTGAATCAGGTGAACTAACCCTTTAAATTGTATTTTGAAAAGGCATATTTTTACTTCTTTAGATAATAAAACAAATTCTTAAATGTCTTCCAATTCCATTCAAAAATGTAAAAAAAAAAAGCTTTTATTCTTCTGATAACCAATGAATTTGTTTGTTTTATCAATTAATATCATTAAAAGCAGTTTATTATTTTTTAAGCCATATGTTCTATCTCTACCCTCTTCTTTTATCAGTACCCCTGATAATGAGGTGTAAAACGTCCAAAAATAAATTAATCTTTTATTGCAGTAGCATAATCTCTCACTGAGCAATAAACGTCTTCATTTTGTTTCTTACAGGTAAATCCTAGAAGGTTTTAGCAAATTTTACATTTTGAAGTTAGTGGAAAACAGGACTAAAAATGCTCTTTCCTTTAAAGTATAGATGATGATAATAATTATGATAATGATTTAATTATGTTTACTTTTAGAGGCTGTTAGAGGTAGTGATAATTGTGGCATCTGTGACTATAAAAAAGAAAAAACCCTGTTATGAATTTTTTCCCCCACCATGAAGCAGCTTTTTCAGTCTTTCATGTTTATTTATTCAAAGGTGAAGAACTGCTATTATGCAAATGTATTGTGAACATTGTCTTTAAAATGTTTTTGATGACGTACCCACTGTATTAAGAAAATCAATTTCTTATTGCATATTTATTAAAGAAGCTTAGTAAATTTTTATTTGATCTATTGTTAATCCAGTCTTGCATGTCTGTCTTGCAATTGTGGACTGTTGGCTATGACTATTTGTAATAGGACATTAAATCTAAACACACATTACTACTTTCTCTAGATAAAGGAACCTTTTTATAAACTTTTGCTTTTTTAATAGATTATTTTGCTCCAGTAGAATAAAATAGGGTTAAGCCCCTCAAAATAAATGCTCTTTTAGCGAGCAATAAGTTTGTTTCTGACCAGAAGTAACAAGATTATTTTTGTTATTAATGTTCTATATTAACAAACTGAAAATCAGGTCTAAAATTACTCATAGCTTTCTCAATAATTACTGGAAATATAATCACAAACATCTTGGATGTTTCCAGTGACATTTTGACCATTTGTTTTTGGCTCTAAGTTCTTCCACAAATTCTCTGTCAGATTTAGGTCGGGACTCTGGCTGTAGTCTATATATAAACTACAAATGTTTTAGCTTGAGACAATCGTTGTGAATGAGTGCTATATAAATAAACTAAGATGAACTGAAATGAAGGACAAAGAGACCTTTGGAGTAGCATTTGATATGTTTTCTCTCTCTTGTCTCATTTATCACACTTTCTAGAACATCAATTCAATTTGTGTGTTAAATGAAGGTGAACATTGAAAGAAAACAGCATGTCATAAAAAAAACATTTCCTTTACCCACAGCTTCCCAAACCGCATTAATTCAACACAAACATCAGATCTCAGCAGCAGCAAAAAGCTGCCTGACACAAATCGTGTGAATGTTTGTGGGCAGGTGTGATATTGCTGCTATCACACTACTGAATCCAGTCACAGATGTGGGATTATTTTCCCTTCAGCAATAATAATACCCTTGCTGCCAAGAAATCTGTCATTTTAGACCCACTTTTACATGATAGTGACTTCATATTTGATTCTTAAGTTGATTTTTCCGGGACTATATCTTTTCTGTTTCCCTGATCAGATCGGTCTACCACCTGACTCAGCTCTGTGTACCTCACCTGATCAAGACCAAAGGCTCCATTGTCAATGTTTCCAGTGTGAATGGACAGAGATCTGTGGGTATCCTTCTTAATCAACTATTTTTTACATGGTGTATAGCTTTTAGTTATCTTATATTTTACTGAAATACTGAAATTAGATTTTTTTGTGTGATTTGGTTGCCATTGTGAATTGTTTATTGCAGTTTGCAGTTTTGTTTTTTTTCTGCTGTGATACATACATTGATAAAGGGATTGATAAAGTTCGTCCTTTCATATTAGAATGAATGCAAACTGTTAAACTGTTAATGGAAACACCGTAAAGCACGTGCATCGTATGTTTTGTTTTAAACGTTGTAAAAACTGAGATGTTTCTTCTTTTCAGTTCCCTGGTGTGTTGGCTTACTGCATGTCCAAATCCGCCATTGACCAGTTTACACGTTGTATAGCTCTTGGTAAGATAAATATTGTTTTTAATAGAAAGTACTGCACTGCATTTACATGTACTGAGCATTATATGACTGCTTCATTTTACCTGTAGAGCTGGCATCAAAGCAAGTCAGAGTAAACTGTGTCTGGTACGTGACTGGAAGCATTTGCTATTTCTTTTTCTGAAATTATTACTTTCACAGAACTAAATAGTCTGTTCTATGTTATAAGAAGTTTATTCTGTATTTGTGTTTCTTGTTTAATTTCTTTAGTCCTGGAGTGATTATCACAGATGTCCACAGAAGAGCTGGGCTGGATGAGGATCAGTATGCCCAGGTAATAACACAACAAATGCTGGTCGAACTGAGTCTATTTAGTATGAGGGACTTTTAAACAGACAGCCTTTTATGTCCTTGGTGTCTGTTTTACCTGATGTAAGCTTTTTTGAAACAAATTTCAAATTGCAATCTGTTTAAATTGGACTGCAAGCACACCACTGTTGAAACAGATTTATTATACTGTGTTGTAAATGAAGGAAAGCTGTGTAAAAGAGTCTGTAGTTGCAACACTTCTTTTCCTGACCAGTTCAAGTCACAAGATCATAAAAAGCAATGAATGGAATTGAATGAAGTGTTTGATTAAAGATTAGCGCTTGTAACAGTCCATTTATCGATACCAATTGCAGTTTATTCATGCTTCATTTACTATACCTTCTATCAAATACTTGATTATTAAAAATATGTTACATTCTGAACTGGATTTCAATGTTACATGAATTTGCCCAACACTCTTCACACATCCAAACATCCTTGTTGACTTTCCATCCGCAGTTTCTTGAAAAGTGCAAACAGACGCACGCCCTTGGTCGCCCGGGTGAGGTGGAAGAGGTGGCGCACAGCATTGCCTTCCTGGCGTCCGACGCTGCCAGCTTCATCACTGGAGTGAACCTACCGATTGATGGGGGTCGCCATGCCATGTGCCCAAGATGAGGGATGTTAACATGCTAAAGCCTGAGAATAAAGGCATTTTGAATAAAGTGTCTCAGTGAGTTTTTTGTTGGATTGTTTGTTTTATCACAGAAACCAGAAAGGAAAAGTACTTATTATAGTAATTTAGAGTAATTTAATGTATGCAAATAATATAACCATTCTTGCCATCTAAAATTTAACAAAGTGTAATATTATTGTATGTAATAACATTTTGTCAGTTAATATGTTAAAGGTATAGCATTAAAAAATATTTTGTAAATCCAACATATGCAGCTGACAATATATCAATAGGGCTTTGTGACTTTTTGTTTTTCATACAGTTGGCTCATTAAAAATAGGAAAATGAGTGCTATATAGCATACTCATTGTATTCTTTTAAATATTTACAATAAAACGTTTTTACTATGCAAGTTTACAACTTCATGAAAACTTGGATATTTAACACTATGAGGATCATTGAGTTGTCTTTCATATTTGAGAAATTGTATTTAAATTATTTTATCTTGTCAAAACATGTATTATATAAAAGCTGCTTCTAAAGAGTTTCACACTTTATCTCAATTACCTGTGGAGTCATTAAAACTTTTATTCAGCATTAAAAAAAAAAAGATTGTTCACACAACAAACACTGTGAGATTTACATTGTATTCTGTCATGTTAGAAGTCCTCTGAGTTCACAGATTGGTGAGACCAATCATATTTGTTGCATCTTAAATAACCCTTAAAGCGCTGGTGCCTGTTTCTGAGGTGGAGAGCTAATGAATATTTAAATAAGTTTTAAATAGAAATTATTGATACTAAATGGTTGCAGATAATAAACGTACATTTTGACAAGAAACTTAACTTATAGTGTTGAAAATTATACAAATAATCGTTAAACTGTCAAGGTGATACTTCAAGAAATTATGCGTGTGTGTGCATACTTTACATTCTTCCCTTTAAAAACACAGAGATAGCTTGGATGAGCGCTGACAAGAGCTTATCCCCAGAGTGTGAACAGCTTCAGCACCAGGTGTCACCTTCATGTTGTCCCAGATTAGATCAGGTCGTGGCTTCAGTTTGCGTAGAGTTGAGCGGTGCAGAGCGAGGTAGCATTTTTGACATCTTTGCTCCACGTTTGCACTAAAAGTGCCGCACAACACTGTGAACATACCTGCACAAACACTCATCACCCAACTGCTAATTGAGGCTCACGCAGAAACACCTGGAGTAACACTGCATACCTGAATGGGTGATATGACTGTATATCCCTACACGTCGCAAACTATAGCAATTGCACTTTAACGCACAGTACAGAGTACATTTACATCTATAAATAGTACTTCATTTCAAGATGTATAATTTCCATATTTCTGTACAGTTTTTTGCAGAACAGTTCGTCAGACCATGACAAAAATATACAACAAGGTTTCAGAGATGAAATTTTTCCAAAGGAAGCAACCAGCTCTTGTATCACACAACCAAGTCTTTGTTTTCAGTTGGGCCAGAAGTTTTATCTCTGCGATTTCATTGAGCTGTCTTTTTATAGTGCCCCTGCTGTTGTTTTTCTCTTCTTTTTATTTTGCAGTCCAAGCATTTTTCATAGGGAGGGTGGAGGGTCTTGTTGTTTTGGAAAGTACAAAATCTTTGATGTTCTTCCTCCGTTTCAAAGCTTTAGTGCAGTCGCTCCTTTGTGAAGTGTTCAGAGTCGGCGCTACAGGAAGCAAACAGGTCCGACCTCGAGGTGAAACCGCGCGCCGGGCTCTGTGGTTGGCAAATTGCGCACATCTATGATGGGAAGCAAAGTTGGGTCTTGGCTCTGGAAGATGAAGTGGGTCTGATGCCAGCGTCCGTCTCTGATCTGAAAGACAATTATATAACAACACATGAGGCAGAAGACAAAATGATGGCAAAAATCCAGTTCTACAGGAATATCGAAAGTGGAGGCAAAAATAGTAATTGGGAGTGATGTTCTATAGACTGAGACATTTTGAGGACAAACTGTTGTTTATTTTGTACAGAAGAGTTGTGAATTTGCTCTGTGCATCTGGAAAGTCTGTTGTGTTAACGTTTTCTAAACATACACACTAAATGTGGTTTGGGCCATTGTGCACAAACACTCATGGATCATGTAATTTGATACCTGTTCAATTACCCTACAAAAATATTGACTCAACCAATCACAGGATAGTAATTTAACTCCTGTAAACATGAAGACATGGTAAAAGCAACTTGTTTAAGGTCAAACTAGGATTCAGAATGGGGACCAGGAGATTTCAGTGACTTGCATCGTTACCATGTTCAAACATTGTCTGAGTATTCCAGAAATACTCAATCTACTGGCCTTAAAAATAGGACATAAATCTCCAGTCACCGGACCTCAATCCAACGTAACTCTTGGATGTGGTGGAACAGGAAATTCCCACCATGGATCAACTTACAAATCTGAAGGAACTGCTTGATGCCATCATGTCAATGTGCACCTAAATCTCTGAAGAATGTTTTCAACACTTCAGAATCTATGCAAATGAAGAATTAAGAAAAATCTATATGAAAATGGGGATCCAAACTAGTACTAGCAAGGTGGCCAATACAGTGAAGAGTGACTGTATTTCTTTCTTTGTGGAGACCTGTTATTGATTAGTATGTCTCTCCCCTGGCTCTGATTTGATCAAAATAAACCAAAATAAGACAAAAAACCGAGACCCAACTATAAAAAATGAAAGTCATGCTAATTGCCTCTGTGCCCCAGTCTCTGTTATTGTGCAGGAGCCTGCTGCAGGCAAGCCAGCTTTGTGCTAGCAGCTACAGCAGAGACAAACATTAGATTAAAGCTGCAGCTTAATGCATTCTGCCATTTCTAATTGAAATGTAAAAGGAGATCATTTTGTTTTGTTTTTTCATTTTTTTATTGAATTCCAAACTAGTATCTCTATCAAAGAAAACACCATGTTACTTGATATCGATACAATTTGTGCATTTCTAATGAAAGGCTAAAATTGTGGTTCAGCTTAACTATCTAAAATGGTCTAACAGAATCACTTTAAAAAAGCCGTATTATGTTTCATTCATGCAGAAACTGGTAAAAATGTTTTATGTATTTATGTATCCAATTAAAAAGTTATTGTTTACTGTTTAGCAATAAAATGGATAGGAAATTGCTTAGTTTATGACTTTTAGTTGAGCCAGTTCTACAGAAGGTATTTTTTTAAAACAACCTTTCCCTTTCCTTCTTAAATACATCTTCCTTATAGAGGATTGTTTCTCATAAAGTCTGTCCACGTAAAAATGCAAAAACGCAGTAAAAAACTAAACTGAAACGCTGTCAGCAGCTGCCAAGCTAACAGACCCTTTCCATCTTTTACTTCTTTGTGTTTTATGGTTGATTGCAAAAAACAATTATACTGCCAGCTTCTGCACCAGAGGAATCACCTCCTGTAAACAAAGGCGATTGCACTGCAAACTTGCCAAAAGTCTCTCGTTTTCCTGTCTAGACATCAATACTGCAAACAAGAATTAATGAAAATCTTAACCCTGAAGGGAGCTTTCCAAAACGTTTGTTTTCTGTGAAGATGAAAGGCAAAAGCAGAAACAAAATTAGCTTCAACTGTGTGCAGGAAAAGCTTTGAAAAACGCTTCATATATAAGGGTTGCTGCTGAATAAATTTGTCAAAGTTAAATCCTTGACCTTAATCAGCCATACTATATTGAATGTGAACTAAAATGAGAGTCAGGCATCTCATCACACAATTTAGGCAGCAATTTAACTTTCAGTAATTAAAGCTGATTACTAAAGCTTTAATATTGGGGTCATTTGAACCCCAATAAGGTGCAAAATGAGGGATCTGAGGAACTTTGTTAGAAGTCTAAACATCTCCACTACTGTAGCGATTAAGACCACAAACTTATTTATATGTGTAAACATCAGCATTATTGCAAATTAGTTATGGTTGTTGTCACAGCACAGCATCAGAACATAAAGTTCATCAGTTTGGTCCGCAGTAGACTGTGCAGGCAGTGAGCTGCTAAATGAACCATCAATGTTTACACGTGAGTATCCCTATTTACAGCTTTAGAGACATTCATTAGTAATTATTTAATGTTAGAAAGGTCATCACATTGTTACTGTCAATCTATGTACAGCGTGTTAATAAAAAGAGCCATACGCAGCAGTCGTCCCTGGGTATCTGAGGCTCCAGAAGGTCCCCCGCCTGGATCTCCTCCCCGGTCCAGGCCTTGAAGCTTACAGACCTGGGTGAAGGCTGCTGGGTGGGACCTTCGGCCCACACAGAGGTGTTGAGGCAGTGAATTATGATGTGCTGCACAGCCTCGGTGCTCAGCAGGTGGATAAAATTCATCTGGATTCGACCCACTCCGATTTCCAACTAAAGAGAAAACATATGACCAGTACTAAAAAACTGGAAGACAATGAAAACAATCTGGAACACTTCAGAGTGATTAACGTGGTTTAGTGTATTAAAAAAGGATATTTTAGTGCTAAAATATGGACAAGTCCTGAAATGAGCTCTAACATGTGGGGGGAAAAAAACTAACTTTGTGGTTATCACATCACATTAAGTTTTTTGTCATCATTTGCCTGGAAAAAGCTAAGGTGACTTACAGACCAAAAACATAAATCAGAGCTCTCTAAGGCCTCAAAGGTTTCTTAAGACCGTTAGAGAACAAATAGGATCACGAAGACCAAAGAATACAGCAGACACATCAGGGAGAAGGTTTAGTTATTAATATGTCAAACTTCATATCTACAAGCCAAAGTCTAAAAATGAAAATAGTTTGGCACAACTGCAGACCTACCAAGACATGGCCACCTACCTAGATTGAATGCATACCAAGGAGAGCTCCTAAACATTCAGCTGGACATGTAATCAGGTAGTTTAGATCAAAGCAATTGTATTAAAAATGGGCCAGTTAAGGTCTTGATCGAAGTCCAACTGAGATTCAGTGGCATGACTTGAAAATTTATGCTTGCAGATACTTGCAATATATTCTGACTGAGCTTGAACTATTTTACAAAGAATGGGCTCAAATTTTGGTCTTTCACTATGCAAAGATGGCAGATGCATACCTCAAAAAGATCCGCAGTTAAATGTGGTGCTATAAACTACTGCCTCATTGGTTCTGATCTCCACACTTTATACATTTGTGAATTACAATCTAACTTCTTGCACTTAACAATTGTCCACCACTTCTTCCTGTTGGTCTATCAAATAAATTCTCAAAAAAACACTTTGAAATATTTGCTCGTAATGTGACGAAATGTGAAAAATGTCAAAGGATGTGCTCTATAAATTAAAGATAAAATAACTCCAACAGATGAAGGTTAGATGAAGAGATTTACTTTCCAGATGACAGTACTTTTGATTGTATCCAACTCTGGAGACTTAATGCAATATATTTAGATTTACTGTTCTAACAGGCCATCCAAATTGTTCCAAAAGTATGCTTAAAAGCAAAAACCTGGATGGCTACGCGCCTGTTTGTCACAAGTGATATTTACAGTCTTAAACTCTTTGCTTCTTCAGCTTCTTTGTTGGATATCCCTTTTGGAGATTTATCTGGAGCATTTCCCTTAAGAATAATTACATTTATGTGTTCATTCCCCTACTTGTACCCTCTGTAGAATCTAAGTGGTAAATGTTCATTACAGCTTCATCTACAAAGCTTTATAAAAGTATTCATACCTCTAGGAGCTTTTTTCACATTTTGTCACTTCACAATTTTAAGTGTTGTTGAATTGGATTTTGTGTGGTAGACCAATGCAGACAGTTCATACTTTGAGAATTTTATAGTTGAATTTCAACAATTACTTTCATCTTGCAATTGCACCATAAGTCAAATTTATAGGTTTCATTTAGGGATAACAGACTAAAGGGGGCTGGAAACAAATGCATGCCTCTCTTTTTAGATCTTCATTTGCCATAAAAGGTTCAGCCATTCTCTTTACGTATCATATAAACATTGATGTTGGTCATTACATTGTGGAAGGCCTTGTAGATTTGGTTAAGAGGGAATGCAAAGAAGTTCAAACCTTTGAAACTGTATTAGGTTTCAGACAAGTTTGTCCTCCACCAGTGAAGTTACACATCACTTCAATGCTGTCTGCACTGCATCCAAGGTTTGGATCGATCCAGTAAGCTCCTGCGAAAAGAAATCAACCACAGAAGAAAAAGTCTGACTAACTGGCACAAAACAAGTGCATAGACACAACATCCAGTTAAACGACTCCTCACCGTCGTACATCCGCTGCTCACAGTTGTAAAGGTCCAGGCAGGTTCGAGCCGGGTTGAGTCGGGTTCCCAGCGGGTTCTTCAGGCTGTGGATCAACGTGCTGAGGTGGTGAAGCGTCTTCAAGATCTCTGTGCCTTGGTCTAACATGGGCAAGTCCATGCTTTGATAATTCTAGTGTTAATGTGAGTTTTTACACAGTTTAGGGTCAAAATGTTCTACAGTTTATATTAGAAGAAAATCATATCATGGCTTACAGTTCCATTAAAAACTGACCTCTTGTTGTAGAACAGCAGGAGGATCCATGATGATTTCCAAAGCAGGACTGAGAGCTTCATTTCTCTGCAGTCAGAAGACACATTTAGTTTGTATTTTGTCCGCATTAAGCCCCAAATTATGATGTGAGAAGAAACAAACTTACTAGTAAATGCTCAGAACTTGGAAGGCCCTTAAAACCAGCAAAAGAAAAGAGGCATTAATACAGAAATCTCAGCCCCATCTGCTCTTCTTGTTAGCTTTGTCCTACTGTGTGTGTCAAGCGTCTTTATAATAATCTATAATCTAGTAGTTATGGTGTTCTATTCTCACTAACTATGAAGATAAGCAGAGACAAATTAATGATGTGCAGGAAATGATGCATGAATAGAAAATAAATTATCCATAACTGCAGAGGAGACGAGCGCCCGGCTATAACACTGCTGATCACAAAGGAACAAAGGGAGGCCTGAAAAGAAAGATTATCTGCTCCAAATAACACAGTTACAGTTTACCTCCTGCATTTTTATTCCCCTAATAGTTTTCCACCAAGAATGTGTCTAAAATGTACAATTTTTCCACCTTCATTGCTCACGGTAGCAAATTTGATATTCAATAGTGAAAAAACAAAAGCATAAATTCTGAACATAAAATTTGTTCATATTAAGCTAACTATAGGAGGGGTTAGTTTAGCAAAATAGCTAAAGCTCAGTCATACTGGATGCACAGCATCTTTGAATAACAGTTTTAAAGTTCTGACAGATTCTCAATTCAATTTGGGTTTGGACATAGATTGGGGCATTCTGACCCTTGGACATGCTTTGTTGCTGTATCCCAGTTACAAAGTCTATTGCAAATTTTCTTTTAGGGTTGCTCTGAGCTTCGCTCCATCCACATGCCCATCAGCTCTGACCAATTTCCCTGCCCCTGCTAAAGAAAAGTATCCCCACTGTAGAATATTGCCACATTTACTAACTCAAAATAAAAGAAATATGCCCAACAAGAAGACAAAAAACTATGAAGACTGTGCTCCCTTGCTGACCACAAAACAGGAGAAAAAATGAACAAAGAAAGTAGAGTCCCTACTAGCTTCCTCTGTGTGGTTTGAAAAACACTGATCTGCCTCTTAAAAATTCATCAAAAAAGCACCAAAAAACACACACAGTGTGTGTGTCACAGACACCAGATAGCCACAAATAAAAGCCCATGGAGAAAGAGCGAAGTAACACTATGTTATGACACACTTTATGTTGTTGCTGATAAGCTGGAACACATCCACCACTAGAAGAAAATCCCTAGACGTCAGTGAACGTAACAGTGCAGTGTTAGTTTTCCACCATATACATTTTGCATGCAAGTTAAAGGTGCAGTATTATGTATTTTCCAGGCACATAGTGGCATTTTACAACATTAGGATTTAGTAATTTTTTTTTAAATAAACCAACACAGAGCAGTTATGTGCTTGGTTTATGACAAATGGTAACAATATAAATTCATTGAAAGTTGTGTCTTTAGTGTGCCAAATGTGGAAAAGTTCCAGAGAAATTAGTAGTTTTGCAAATCAGTGCACAACACAAACCTGAAAGTTGTCTATAGACTGTGACAAGCTGGCACTATATGAAGTATTAATGAATGTGAAAGTAATTTATCTACTTTTCATATGTTTAGCATTCAAAAATGAAAACCTACTGGTGGCCCAGGTGGTCCTCGAGGACCAGGAGATCCCTAAAAAAATAATAAGAAAATAAAGAAATTAAACCATTTACATTTTATATAACAATATATAGTAATTTTGTTCTTATATATATACTAAAAACAACTTACATTTGGTCCTGGTAACCCCTTAGGGAGAAAAAGAAAACAAACTGATTATGAAATATGAATAAAGGCAGAAAAACTTTATCATTTCTATAAAAAAAAAAAAACTTACCATCTTTATCTGGTGTATTTTATTGCTAAAATTACTCTTTTGCCTGTTGCAACTTCTTACTTAAAAATCTTATTCCACATAGCAAATCCAATTTTCACACTACAGACCTGGATGTGAGTGTAGGCGTTTTCGGAGAGCGCCTGTAAATTATGCTGTGTGCGAGCGCTCAACAAACCTCTTAAAAAGCTCAGAGACGTGCAAGAGGCCTACATTTATCACACTGACAGGATTTCCACAGCAGCTAAGTGTCACTGCGAGTGTAACAACAAACAGCAGAACACAATAGGAAATGAAAAGTGCTGAAGGGCAGGAGGAGGCTGAGTGGTGTGCTGTCTCCTTGCTAAGTATCCTATTCTGTGCTCACAGTACAGACAGACAAGTATTCATCAAAACAGCGCCACGCACCGTCTCCCCACGACTTCCTTTGTCACCCTGAGGTCCCTGGTGAGGAGAAAAAAGACAGACGATCACTCCATCACTGCTAGGAAGGGAGAGAGGAGTCACATAAATTTTGGCACACAAGATGAGGGATGAGGTACATACTGGATGACCGCTGGGCCCAATGATGCCAACGGGGCCCAAGGCTCCCACCGCACCCTGAAAAGCAGAGGTATGTAAGTGACTAAGGACACATGTGATGAAGCTTCTGATGAGGCCGCACTTATTTTTCATGCCAAATGTGCAGTTTGGGAGAGTTCAGTGGCCCAGAGTTGGCTGAAATACTGCCAACTCATCAGGCAAGTTGTTGTTTGTTATCAGCTTACCATCAATCCTCGTGGTCCTTTTGGTCCCTGTATTCCTGCCAGGCCAATGTCCCCTGGGGGTCCCTGGAAACACACCAACACATCTCAGTGCAAAAGACATGCAAGTTAAAAAACAGACCTCGGGAAAAGTAACAAGAAATCTTCGTGGAGCAAACGATATGTTGAGATTATCAGATATGAACTGTAATCTTTCAATTCAAATGGCCTTTAAAGACTATAGTTAGTTAAAGGTAACACACTAATGACAGCAGAGTATCTCAAATGAAGAGTTTATGATCCAGTTACGTTGTTATTATCTTATTGGTTTGCCTGATAGCACACGCGCAAGCAGTTATGATATAGTCTTTATGCATAAAAGGAGACACTGATTTCATAGTAAGTTGTTCAACTCCCTCCAAAGTTAACTCTTCCACTAAGCTGAATTCAGAAGTCGCCCAAAAGCTCCACAGTGCCTGTTTCCCTATCTTTGACCGTGTTAAATTTAAATTATTCATTCTCTGCATCATACTTTTCTTTATTTTGTGTATAGTTTGATTAAAATCGGGATTAGGTAACCTTTTTATTCACAAACTTTGAAGGGAAGATCATCTTAAAAACAGTTTATCTGGGTTAAAATCTCTTTTATTTTAGAAATCCATGAGGGATCATCAGTTCGTCAGTAGCAAGTTGATATTGATTGGATTGCTAATTTTGTTTATTAGTTTAAACATTTTCATTCATAGCTGAAACTAATTGTGTGATGAGTTTAAATAAACATAAACAAATATCATCATGTTCTCTCTCAATGTGACGTAATCAGATGATTGGAAATGAAAAGTATTTTCTCTTCAGATTTTGATAAGTTTTGAGACAAATTGTTTTATGAAAATCAATATTCTAATGCAGTTTTAACTTTGTTATACCCTCTAAATATAAGATAAAGCAGATTACCCTTTTTACTCTTGCGCTGGTTGTCAGAACTACTTCAATAAGATTTTTTGTGTCACTTTTACTCCAAGTTCCCTAGTTAAAAAAATGCTTTTTCCAGACTTAAGGTGACCAAAGGCACAACACATTTTATTCTACTAAAAGTTCAAATGCAGGGTTAGCTTCAAATCCTCCACTAGCATAGCTTTCAAGACAATCACCAGATATTTTAGAGCCTCTACACTTTGACCCCACTTTTACTGTTTCTATCTTTGCTAAAAGCTTCAGAGTTAGATCAACTACTGAGCATTAACAATACTTATTCACAAAGAGCTCCATTACAGGGTAATTTTTTGGCATCACTCAGAGGGTTTCATATGAAAGACTTAAGCGAATAAACTCCATGCAGTTTTCTCAGCTGGTTTTATCTAATGTGCAAAACGGCTAAAAATAAAACTGAGTTGTGGCTGAGCAGAGGCCACCCAGGGGCATAATACAATAATACTCTTAGCTTTGATCCCTAATTCTCTCAAACACAACATAATCATGGGTACTTCCAGATAATTTTAGGTATTTAATCTTAACAAAAGTACCTTGGCTAACCCTGAACATAATTTTTAGGACATTCTACTGCTAAATGCAAACATCAGCCTCCAGACTGATGTTTGGAAATGTTAAAGTTGGACCCTTGAAACAAAGAGTCCTTGGTTACTCACCTTTGGGCCAAACATGCCCAGTACTCCTGGGTAGCCCTGCTCACCACTATCCCCCTGACAAAAATAAAATAGCAGCCATTAGAAAATCAAATAATCATTTAAAGGAATTTGGCCAATTAAAGGAAATTTCTGCTAACTGTTTGGCCTTTTGCTCCCAGGTCTCCTGGCTTTCCCGGTAATCCCATCACACCGACAAAACCTCTCTTCCCCGCTGGACCCACCTGTCCTGGCAGACCCCTGCCCCCCTGAAAAACACACAGGAACATCTTCCTTTGCAACTACACCACAGCTTTGGCACTTTTATGTTGACAAACCAGTAGAAGTTACTATTTCAACAAATTTATAATTCACAACCCTGTTAGTGTGGCCTGCGTGAAAATATTACTGCTGAAAAAGCAACTCCCAAGTTACTTTCCATAATGTCATTCAGGTGCATTCTTAAAATATGTATTTGACATTGGGGTACAAAACAACAATCAAAGCTTCAACTCTAATAAATCCAACACGTTTCTAAAATATGACCTAAACAGAATTTTACTTCCTATCCCAGGAGTTGCCCAGGAGATAAAAACTGATTATTACTGCAGAACTAATAAATGCAGCTTCTCTGTCTCTTCTCAAACGTCATGAATTTTGCATTTTTATATTCCTGGAACGGCCATGCAAATAAATATTGTCATCTATTTTGCAAAACTGATTACTGCATTGAATGGGGGTATTTTAAGAGAGGCCATACAGACTTGAAGTGAAGTCAGGCACAATAAAAAAGTAACATAAACAGGCAGCAATTGCTACATAAATGCCAAGAGAGGCTGTTCCAACAGATTAAAGCTTGTTGGCTGTTATGACTGTCAATGGAAATACATTTGTGCATTCTTATTTATAAAAGCTCCTTTTATGATTTTTATGATTTTTAGCACAACCAGTTAAAATGAAAAAATGTGGTTAACCCCGCCTTCATACCTTTGAGCCAAAGGAGCCCTGGCTTCCTGAAAGTCCCGTCACCCCCTTTCCGCCTGGCATCCCAGGTTTTCCAGGTAAACCAGCTTCTCCGTCCTCTCCTTGATCCCCCTAATTCCAAAGCACCAATAGTGAGCAACGTAAAAAAATAAAAGATTTTTTTTATTTATTTCATTTAAATATGTTTCTCAGACAATGAGCTCACCTTGACTCCATTACTTCCATCTTTACCAGGTAAGCCATCCATCCCAGATGGGCCCTCCAGTCCCTCCCTGCCCAGGACCCCACGTGGGCCAGATGGACCCTGTGGGCCCTTAGGACAAAAAAAACAACTCAAAATAGATACCACTGCTAAGCAGATATTTAATATGTAAAACAACTCTTTGACAAAAAATATGGTAGATCTAAAGAGTGTATGCACTCCTGTTAAAAGATCATTTTTTGTGTGTAAAAAAACAGATTAAAATAATCAAAACCTTGTCCTATAAATGAAAACAAGCAAATATATTCTGTAAATTAGTTTACAAACCCTGGTTGCATAAGTGTTCACAAAGTTAAACTAATATTTGGTGAAAGCATGTTCATGACCTTTTGCACCTAGCATCACTGTGAGTCCAAGCATACATCCAAAACAACAGAAGAGTCCAGAACTACTGCTGATATAAACTGTGTGGGATGACCTGAGGAAGACTGTGAACAACAGAATGTTTAACAATCTGGAAGATTAGCAGAACTTCTGCAGGGTGGTGTGACAGGCCTTGGTAAGCTGAGAGGTGGCATTAAGGTGGAGGTTCAACACAGTATTAGTTAAAGGACACACACTCTTGTGCAACCAGTTTAATGCGTCTTTAATTTTCAGAACACATTTTGTCAGAAATAAGCACAAAGGCTCATAAGGGGTGAATACACTTTAGACCTAATGTCAGTGCAACTCACTGATGGTCCTCTGATCCCAGATGCTCCTGTTATGCCTGATTTCCCTTTAGGACCCTAAAGCAACAAAAAGCCATCTTCTGAATTTGTGGTAAAAAAAACACAAATGTATATGAAATTGAAGAAATAATCTCACTTTCTCACTCAATCCCACATAACTATTTAATTTATGTCTTTACCTGATCACCTTTGGATCCTTTCAGACCTGGTTGTCCCTTCAGCCCTGGATGTCCCTGTAAAGGATCATTCATATAAACATTATTGGACTTTGTATGATTTAGCTGATATATGATTGGTAAAATGATACTTAACATGTTAGAAGCCAGAAAGTGGATACCTACAGGAAGACCTGGTGCACCTGCTTCACCTCTAGGCCCATTGAAACCAATTTCACCCTAACAAAAAAAGGTCATTGTCCATTTTCAGCTCATTTTTGTAATTATAGATTTGGGGGATATTATTGTTGTCTTATGCCAACTTACTATGTGTCCTGGGTCACCTGGCTCTCCTCGTTCCCCTCTGTCTCCGGGAAAACCCTGAATTCAGTTGAAAACAATGTGTGCCATGTGTTAGCAGGCTGCTGCTAACACATGGCACACAAAGATCTGGTACAGGATGGAAACTCACTCTGTCACCTTGGGGACCTGGAAGACCCTCTACCTTGCCGTCATCTCCCTGTTCACCCTAAGCAAGAAGCCAAAGACAACAGCCAGAGGTTTTCACTATTAAATCCAATGACCTAAACAGAAGGAGTGGCTGTGTTGCATGTTTCTTTAAAAGCAGGGAGGCAAGTCATTCTCCAAAGCTATTACCTGCAATGATCCTATTACACATAAATGAAGCTGGTTTGCTCTGGGAGCTTTTGTGATATTCATTAAACAATAGCAATGGATGTGTGTATAATTTAAACAATTACATGCTGCACATATGGGGAATGAAATAAATAAATACAGAACCCAACAATGAAACTATAAGAGGGACAAATAGTTAAGGCTAGGGGGCAAAGACGCCTGACAACTGCACAGATGAAAAGCAATAAGCCATACCTTCAACTATAATTTAGATTTGTATTGACATTGTAGTTTCAGTGCCAGAAGTACCTGGCGCTAAATTGACAATCATAAATTCTACAATGGCCTGGGTGATAGCGTGATACTGCATTAATTAGAGCGCAGGCAACAGCAATTACATCGAGGATACTGGGAATGAGAAAACAACAAATAACCGCATCCAGATGGCTTCTGCCCAGGGACTAAAAAAATGCAAATGAGTATATCACTAAACTCTGGTGCACAGTGTATACACATATTACACAGTGCTTCTGTCAAATAAACACAAATTATGTGGCTAATATCTGCAAAATTATGAGAAGAAGTCCAGGTGCCTGGCTAATTATACACATTTGACTGTGCTGAGTTAATTGGATTTGTCCAGGTTCATATCACAGATTAAATTAGGGGTAACTTTGGGGACAGACAATGACACTAAGACAGACCAAGAAGGCAATAATTAGGAACAGAGATCTGGTCTCAAACAAGTAGTTGTGCACCAAACCAATCTGACATATGACAAGTCCCCCGGGGCTCACAGCACAATTTGACAGCCGGTGGCTTACAGGCAAACAAATACATGGTTGATATACCTTTTCACCTTTCGATCCAGGGGGTCCAAGCGGTCCTGCTGGTCCCACATAACCCTACAAAACCAGAAAGACAAACTATGCTTTTACACAAATGGAGCAAAATCAATCAAATTTCCAAATTCATCAGCAAAGTCGTGCAAATAGAGTTAGATCTCAATTAATTATAACATCATTGAAAATATAATTTATTTCAGGTATTCAGTTAAAAAATAAAACTGAATACCTGTGTATGTAGCATCATTACACACAAAGTAATATATTTCAGGTGTTTATTTCTGCTCATTTTGATAATAATATGAATTCATCCTTCTCAAAATTACATTAGGCCAATACAGAATGACTTTTAAGAAGAAAAAATCTTAAAGTGCTTAGTCAAAACTTATTTTGTGTGAATTACGGCATCAAGCGAAAGAGTTTGAATCTAACACAGAACTTGGTAAATATCTATATTTTACCCTAAAAATGTAAATTTCACAGTTGACCACACTGTTAGAAAAAAGATTTCTACTGATTTTGAGCCACAATGCTAAATAACTTTGATCTCTATTATTACATCAATAAAACATCCCTAAAATAATTTCAGTTGAACTCACTTGGTGGGCTATGATCCATTGTCTGATGTAGACTTTGGTATTTCTAAAGCTATAAACACACGCAAAATGAAAGGCCTGTAAAGCATAAATAAGGAAAAGAAACTGTGGCAGATGGCTGCTTCAGGCTCAGCAGGAGTGAATTGTAAAGGAATCCTGCCACCTAGCAGGATAAATTCACAGAGTAAGTTATGACAACTACATGGTTTACAGAATGAAATCACCATTTTAAATTATATATAAGTAAATAACACTGTACTAAACTATTTTTTGATTTTGTCATTTGAACTATGGACACAATGTCTACAAATATTTTTTGATATTAAGTAAATTTTTAAAATAAAAATTTTTTGTCAATCTGATCTCTATCTTTCTTTCTGTTTAATCCATTTGTCAGACAAGAACACACAATTCTTAGCATACAACACAAATAAAAAAAGACATGTCAAACCCAGGTGACTTGATTCTTAAGGCTTTTTTGTTTGTTTTTTATTTTTTCAAATAAACAAGACAAATGTCTTAAGAGTTAAAGTGCATTTGATATCCTTTAGCTTTAAAACAAAAGACTTAAAGGTTTATCATAGATTATTCTGATTAAAACATGTGTTACCTCATAACCTGAGATGCCTGGATCACCTTGTTGGCCCATTCTTCCAGGAACACCCTGACAAAAAATATAATAGAAATAATAAGTTTTACCAAAACTCAAAGGCAAAGTCCTTCCCTCCCTGAGATGTAAACGTACCACGGGGCCGGTGGTACCTCTTGCCCCTTTCTGTCCAATAAATCCATGCTCTCCGTGCTCCCCGATTGGTCCACTCTCACCTAAATGACCTTGCTGACCTTTGCTCCCCTGGAGAAAATACACCAATTACCAGGTATGTACAAACACGCCTGAAAGCATGTGGGAGGAATCTGACAATTCAAACATTCAATGCACAAACTCTATTTGACAAGAACCTCCACTTCTGCTGTTATGGAGCTTACTAAGTTCCTAGTTTGTTTACAACTACATCAAAGGAATATTCAAGTCCCTATCCAACAGAGCAAACTGAGAGCCAACTACAATGAAAGGTGTGCTTTGCTGCAGGCATGTGAAGTGGCAGACCTTTTCTCCTGGCTTTCCTCTTTTCCCGATTTTGCCGGGCGTGCCCTCCTGACCCTGTTAACCGAGAGTCAGAGCAGAGGGCTTTTAGTGGACAAAAAGAGCTGTCTTCATTAGAAGTGAAAGGGAATCAAAGATCGCTCTTGAGATACTCACTCTGACCCCCACAAGTCCAGCAGGACCAGGTCTGCCTTCCTTTCCTTTCAGGCCAATTTCACCTCTGTCCCCATCGGCCCCATCTGGACCGCCATCTCCTTTCTCGCCCTGACAAAATAAAAAGGTGACACCTTTGAGTTAAGCTGCACTGCTTTTGGTAGAAATCAAACAAACTCTTAGAGAGGATTGCCAGCTGCTGAGACTTGGTAATGTAACAAATTTAGTAATTTGTTCAGGAGAAAGTAAAATTAACTTTTACTCTGGAAATCAAGGAAACCAGCATAAAGTCAGTGGCAGGAAATACTTCCACCTGCTGACAAGCTTTATGAGATAACAACCTCATATTACATTTTTCAGCATTCGCCTACAATGCAAGTTGTTACGGCAAGCTGGACTTACTTTACAGCTCAGCAGAACCACCGGCTTCACGACATCCTTCACTGTAATTCATGCTGAAGGAGCCCAAAACTATCACTGAGTGCATACACATGGATACAGTCTCTGATCTAAAATTCTTGTTTTTCTTTATGTTATTTAATGGTGTGAGTCACAATGCAAGAAAATGTAATTTTCTGAGAGACTGAATTCTGGGTTTTCACTGGCTGTAAGTTGTGATTTAAATGAACAAAAATAAAAAGATAATGTTGCGCTCATAAGTTTAGATGCCCTGAGAGAGTTTCACATTTATTTGGCTGGTTTGTGTTGAAGTGGTGATTTAAAAGAGCAATCAAAAATCACAAATGTTTGAGAAAAAATGGCTTTTTCCAATTGACTGAAAGGAAAGTTGTCTTTTAAATCATCATTCTTTATCTTCTTTAAGATAAGGAATAGAATTAATTTAATTCCTAAAATAAATTAACTCTTGTGCATGAATTGGAAAAAGGAGATTATACAACATATATTCAGCAGGGATGATACCAAGTGATGTATACATGATTTATTATAAAAATAGATATTCTTAGAACTGGAATGTTTCCCCCTTAAATAATTTTACTCATATTAAATAGGGATTTTTTTCCAACTAACTGCTTCAATGTGGGATACTAGCTGCTTCAATAAAGAAGTCATTTATCTTTGAGATTTTCACACATCTTTACCCCCAAATGCCAAAAAGTGGTGATGGTGAAGTAAAACTTTAGCTGGTGCGTTCAGCCTTATACTCCCCGCTTAAAATTTTCTACATCATCAAATGAACAAAAACCAGAACACGAGTTACTGCAGAGCCCGAGGATCCGCAGCCACAAACGTTAGGCCTCTTATATTCATCTATTTTCTCAGTAATATAGCTAGTAAACCTTTACCTAATGAGCGCAGAGATGCTGAAGCTGTAAATGGTGCTAATGTCAACCAAATGCTCAAGGTTACAAATAAAACCCTAAAATGTATCCATTATTCACAGGCGTCTGAAAAGGCCCACAGTGAGACGTTGTGTGCCTCACACTCAATAGGCTCTACTTAAAGGTTTTTGCTGCAGCGCTCAGAGCTACAGTGTGAAGTTTCTGCAATGACAGCTCAGGCATGTAAACAAAGAGTCACAGTAGTGGAACTAGAGTGACACAAAACCATGACTTATTTATTAGTGAGACACAGCAGGCTGTGAATTGGAGATATTTCAAAGATGAAATACAGAAATGTGACTTGACATATTTTTTTTTTCCAAGGTGTTTATGGTCCCTCAACATTTTATGTCACAGCAAAGTAGGCCAAAGCACGAGAACTTCAGTCCTAGAGGATTTTTTTCTGAAAGAAACAGTTGGTCCTTTTGAGTTTTTAAATTATAAAAACCTTTTCTTAAAGAACCAAATTAATGCAACCGTAAAACAGATCTCTGTGTAAAATCAAAGGAAATATAATAAAAAATTAATGGGAAAAGAAATGAAAGTGAAAGATATAACCTCATACAGGGACAAAACAGTGCATCTAAGACTAAAACACATGATTTTAACCAAAAATCCAAAATATTATTTCTTCAAAGAGAATAGAAAACAAGTCTTTTCTTTTTATCTTCACTGTTTCTTTTATTTATTTCACACTTGTTCACACACATTTCTCCCACTATTTCCTGTCTGATTATCAGAACAAGAAGCATTTGTTTCTATCCCACACAAGGCATGTGTTTGCAAGAAAAGCATGTGGTGGAAAACTTAAGTAAATAAATGTATACCCTTCCAAGGTGTACAGTATTTTGCAGCATATAAAAATGCAAATAAAAAATGCTGTTTCACTCTAAAGAAGGAAGACATTTAATTCAGGAAGTGGGTAAAACAGGACAAGTATCCAAGAGGCTGAGCTACAGTCAGTTCCTAATGATTTCTAATGTGTAACCATATTTGACTGCATCAATCCTGCAGCACACATTATTTTGTATGCAAGCTGAAGTTAGCTAGCGTAAAATGGTGTGTGAAAATGTCTTTTCAGATTTCTTGTTTTTGCTTTTGAGATGTTTTGCATCATGAAAACAAATACATCCCCCAAAGATAGGATGAGGGAAAAAATTACATTTTTAAATGTTAGTTTGATGTATTAAGTGGGGAAAAACCTAACCAAACCAACCTGGCCCAATGTGAAAGATCTCCTAAACCTAATATCAGATTGCTTCACTCTGGGCAGCAAGATCTGTGATCTATGCCAAAACATCCAAATTGGATTTAACTCTGAACTTTGAGTAGGCCACTACAAAACCGTCATTGTGTTTTTTAAGCCACTCAGAAGCAGATTTAATGATGTCCTGCTGTGTACCTATGTGAGATTGAGCTGAAGGTCACAAACTGAAGGCCAAACATTATCCTTCTCCATGATGTTGATGGCCAAACAGCATGAGTCTTATAAAACTCATGATTCTGTAAATTACATCAAGTTGTCCAATTTGTGAAGTTCCATCACAATATGGAACTTCACAATTCCATAGTTTGAGTGCATGACACTCAAACTTGGTGTCATGCAGACACCAAGTTTGAGTGTCTGCATGAGATTTGTTCTATGACATGTTGCAAAATTTCCCACTTTAATCTCATCAGTCCACAGTATATATTTGATCAAATTCTTGAGGAACATCCAAAATATATTTGTTTTTACAAATGTGAACAGGCCTATATGTTTTTTCGGGATACCATTTTTGCAGAGCCTCTTTCTTGCTGTTGAATCAAGATCATTAACCTAAACTGGTTAATGTTCTCGAGGCCTGCAGAGCTGCAGATTCTGTTTCAGGTTCTTTTCTGACCTTCTGGATGAGTCATCAATTTTGATAGGCGGGCCACTCCTGGGCAGGTTTCCCACTGCTACATCTTTTCTACTTTTGTGGATAATAACTCCCACTGTGGTTTACTGGAGTCTCAAAGTCTTAGGATTGGTTTTGTAACTCGCTCCATGCCGACAGAATTCAGTTACTTTGTTTCTCATGTCTTCTTGAATTTCTTTACATATTTTGTTGCTTTCTAAGATATTTTCTCTAATCTTATATTGACAGACAGGTTCTGTTTAAGTAATTTCCTGATTCTACAGATCAGAGGTCACATTTAGGTGTGCGTGAATGACATTAGAACACACTTTGCAAAATACAGCATTGTGATTCAACTAAGGGGGGTGATTACTTTTTCACACAAGCTAAGGTTAAGTTAAGCAGAATTTTTAAACTAAATACCGTTATTCTTTTCGAAACTCCCTTCTGTATTTTCTCAGGTTGTCCTTGATGATCTGAAACGTGTAAGTGCAAAAATAAAAAGCAATCTGCAAATTGCAAATACTTTTTCACAGCACTGTGTTAAACCGATTTATTTTAATTAGTTAGAATATATTATTTTAGAATATAAAAGTGTTTTTGTTTGTGTAAACATATAAAAAACGAAGAAGTTATGTATTTTTTCTTTGTTTGATTCTGTTTTAGAGAGGACCAAAAACTGATATCAGACAAAATACTTTGGCTTGAGTCAATTTACATATTTTATTCATTGTTGTGGTGATAATGTAATCTTAATGCAGATTAACATTGACAGTTAAGCTAAATATAATAATCGCAAACATATCTAGATGTAGATGTAAAATGTTATTAGAGAAAATGTTTATTCAGTTATTTTCTCAGTTATGAGAGGTTTCTACAAGCACAGCTTCAGTCCCATTGTTTCCAAGTGCACTGATTTTAAGGGCTTGTAAGAATTTGACCTTTGCCCCCCTCAACCAAATCTTCGCAGCAACTGGAACATCATTGGAGAGTGGAGACAGTAATGAGAGTTAAATGAAGAAATGGTACTGTCCCTTAGGCGCTGCAAATATAGTCAAAGTATAAGAAATAGTATTCTCAAATTCGGCTCATGACTAAAATGACCAAATAAAAGGTTATGAGTTTTATTGTGTTCTGCTATCAACATACTGGATTTTTGTTTTCTCTTTTTTTCTTTGTAAAATTTCAAGTTGGATGTTCCACAAGCAGACAAAATTTGGCTCTCAAAAAATAACGAAAGCTGCAAATGTTTGCAAGATTTCCACCAAAATGTTGCACGAAGGCCAAGATCCATTTGCAGCATTTTCCAATCCTGTGTAACTAAAACTGCCTTGTACAGCCGTAAGCTCAGCAGACTCTTGGACTGGTTCTGTTCTGTTATTTTAGAAACAGTTTTTTGCTCAAGTTGCAATGTATGACAGACAGCTTTAATAACTTCTGCTCACTTTGTTCCCGAAGCATCAACACTGTGCAGCCAACGTGCCGAATACGCTTCATTTAGTGGTAATAAGTTAGTGCAATAAAAAAAGAGTTCAACAGGTTTGAAATTGTAAAATTTTTGTGGTTTTTTTTTTAGACTTACCACAGTACCATGTGGTCCACTTAGTCCAGCTTCCCCATCAATGCCTGTCTCACCCTGAAACACAAATCATAAAATATATATAGTTTTTATATTTAAGGATGACAAGGAAATATTTAAAAAGAAAATGTTTTTACTTCTTTACACATTATGCATTCAGGTGTCTCCTCAAAAACCTATGATTGAAATGATCATTTAGAAATAATGTTTGACAGACAATAAATACTGTCTGTCAAAGTGGCATGAGGTGTCATGCCACTTTAATATGTACAACCTGAGTTCAGTTCAATGTAGGTTTTAGAGACGACTATAAAATTTCACTTTATTCTGAAACATCAATGAACAAGAAGCACATTTAAACTGTGATATTGTGGTGCTTGATCCTCCTTTTAGCATTCACTTTTGTGAAAATGAATAATAGTAATGTTGAGAGTTTTTCAAAGTGAAAACTACAGGAAGAAAATATTATACTCACTCTCTGGCCAATCAAGCCCTGCTCCCCAATGCTGCCGGGCGAGCCAACAGAACCCTGTTAACCAAACAATCAAGACAATTAAGTATTTGCTTTATGTTTTTCAATGCCTCAAAATATAGCTATTGCAAAGTTAAATCTGTGCTTCCCACTTTCCTGCAGGATGCATACCCAAACGTGGCACTTTAATTAAAGCAGCTGGAGTTAAAAAACAATAATTCAGATTGATTGTCCACGTAATTATACCACTTACAAAATATGACATGGTTTTCATATTTTATTACAGATGAGTGGCGTGGATTTGCATTAACCACCCCCATGTCAATAAAATCACATTTCACAGCACTTACATCTAGTCTTTTTTAAATGTCAGCCAGCTTTGTACATGTAGAAACTAACTTACTTTTTTTCAACTAGCTAAATCTGGAATAGCAATCCTCAAGTCATCCTACTGACTTTCATTCGACTTCAATATGTTTTAATGATTTTGGTCTTTATAATGTTTGTTTGCAAATGTTCTGTATTAAACCTCTGAGATTTCTGGAGAAGAATTGGATTTCCACTGAATTTTAATGCACATGTGGACAGATTAAGCAAAAGGTAACCTAGAGGGGATTTTTTTTTACACTTGTTTGTATTTTGGGGTTTCAGAAAAAAGAGGGTTGAAGTTATATGCATATCAAACTTAAAGAAACTTTAAGAACCAAGTACAGCTCTCTTTTTAAATCACATATTTGCACCACATTGTGTTGGTCTAAATCCCAGTTAAGAAAACTAAAGTTTCTGTTTGTAACAGGATAAAATGTGATTCAGTTTAAGGGATCTGAATACTACAGCAAAGGCAGTGTGTTTTTCAAACTCCACATATTCATCTGGAGTACTGAGCAGCTATAATTCCATGGCATTTCATTTTTCATATCTTTTTCTCCTCACCTTCTCTCCAGATTCACCAAGCGGTCCTTTTTCCCCAGCATTTCCAGCAGGTCCCTTTCAGAAACAGTTATAGCCTTTAATATTTGGCACTAATGTAAAACGCTGCTTGAGTTCTGATGCCAGCTGTGTGATCAACTAACCATTGGTCCAATTGCCCCCAGTGGCCCGATCGTTCCTGCTGGCCCTGATGACCCCTGCAGCAGCACAGCAGAGGCATCAATAAAAATGGTTAAGAGCGTTTTCTGGCATAAGATAAACACCTCTGACAGTGACAGCAAATGGGAAAAAAATGGGAAAATGGATAAGAACGCAGCGGAAAGTGAGTATTTGTGGGGGCAAGATCATCTGGAAGGCTCAGAGTCTTTCAAACAATAAACCAAAGCTTCTGAATGTGAGTAAAACTGACCCGCTGATACTGAAACTACAATAAAGATGCCTCTACAAAGAGGAAACGGAGTAAATCAAATTGTCCCTGCTTTGCCATACTTTGCTGGTCATGTCCATAAGGTCTGGACAGAGGGAGAGGAAGAAGAGGATTAGGATGTTTTTAAGCTTTTCCAACAGGATAGAAGTTTCTCAGAAAAGCTTAGGGAAAGACTTTCAAGAAAAGAATTTATGCAAGAGCCAAAAAACATAACTAACACTGTAGTTCTCCTTTAGAGTGGCAATTAAAGGGTTACACTGCTAAAATACATATAAGCTCAATTTGAATAATCAACTCACTGGTTCTCCTATAATTCCTTTGGCTCCAGGTGGTCCTGAGGGCCCTGGGATACCCTGAAATTATGGCATTGATGGTATTCATACACATGCTTAAAAACGAAAACTGATCTGACCCAATCTAATAGACAACTCTGTTAGCCTTAGTCACTTACTGGGAATCCCTTCGGCCCGGCTTCGCCTGGCTCACCAAGCATTCCCTTCAGCAAAACCACAAAAATGGGAAAAATATGATCACAGGACAAGATAAATATTCTAGGTTAATATGGTTTCTGGCATTTTCTACATAATTCATGAGTTTTATATTACACAATGCAGGGTAATTATTGGTTACTTGTCTCTCATTAAGTGTAATTTACTTGAATGATCAATAATAATAATAACAACAACAACAATAATAATAATAATAATAATTAATAAAGGCTCTGGCAAAGATATTTAACAAATTAAGCATAATTGCCATTTCTAGCTCGTTTACATTTATAGTTGCAATGTGAAAATATGTGAAAAAGAGAACTGCTGTTTTATTCCAAAGGTGGGTTTTCTAGTGAAAAAAAAATAACAATAACAATCCAGCAGTTAAATCTCTTTTGTTTTGCAAATATATATAAAAAAACGATTGGCCATTAATAAGCACAAATTTCCTTGTTTAGTACTGAATAGTAAAAGGGGTGTCCTGACTTCACATGATTTTACTATGTGATCAATCAGACATAGTATCTGTTTTATAACATCTCAAGCCAACACACTAGATCTTTGAGCTGAAGTTTTTAGAAATACCTCTTAAACAAATGCACGACCAGGACTGGAGCTTGTGCTCAAACACTTTTTGTTAGCAGAGAAAAATATAGATTTTTTTTCTCACCATTTCCCCAGGGAGGCCCAATTTTCCTGGTTGACCATCAGGCCCCTGTGAAGAAACAGCATGGGATAAATGAGCTTCCTGAAATACCCCTCAAGTCATAATGTGCTTCCAACATCATTATTATTTAAGGCTCCTTGATAAACAACTCTTCACTTTAGGTTTTTATTTATAAGAGTGTCTTGCAATATCCTTCAGCTGGGAAAAAAAAAAGAGTTAAGAACAACAGACTTCTTGTTTTTCTATAGGCAATTTTTTTTATTTTTCATATATGCAGTTATGAAAACCAGAGGCCAGACATCACAGTAAGATTCAGTACAAAAAATCAAGCATAATTTAACACCTCTTGAATATTTTGCGCTACTGTCACTTTTCAGTGTGTTATCACATGCTCACCTTGACCCCTGTTGACCCCTTTGCCCCCAGTGGACCATCAGGTCCTCTTGGACCCTGTTTAAAGAATAATATCTATCATTGATCAACAGCGTTAGAAAGATGTCCTTTAATGACCCTGAGGCTGATGATGTTGAACAAATTGCATTTCCATTATCCACTCTCAGGAAAGCTGGGAGAGTTTTGTTAGTAGTGTGTCCTTTAAATTTTCCCACTCTGGAGAAACGGACTGTAGCTACTTAGCAAATGCTTGGCATCTGCAATTTAGCTCCGTAGTGTGCCCAAATCCCACTGTGCAGAACTTTATCCCCACTTTTCCACAATCACAACTGTGGCACTGCCTGGAGAGAGAAATTGTTGTCCTGAAGTTCAGTTATTCTTGCCCCTAGAATTGAGTCAAACTATTCAGTCGAAAAATAGAGTATAGAGTAATAGAGAAATATTCCTAAAAGCATTTTAAGTAAGAAATATAAATTGAACCCAACCAGAATAAAACTACTTCTTACACAATTCCTAAAACGGCTCTAAAGTGATAAAAAGCGAGATTACAAATAGAATTTATAATCAGTTTTTTGAACATGGAGTAACAGGACGAATTTAAATCTCTTTTTAAAGATCCAAAGATCAAATATTCTCAGTAACATCATAAATAAATTATACCATTAACTTATCACTGACAATTTTTACATATCACAGGAGACATTGTAACATTGGGAGTTAAGGGAGCTGTTTTTGTTCATAAAAGCGGTATGCATATACCAGTAGCTTACATAATGGACAAACATGAATCATCTCTGAGCAAGATGTATGCAAAATGCCTTGATCATCAACTCAAATTGATATGTTAATATTTAATATTTTTTTGTTCTCCAGTCATAAATAGTCACAACTATTTATGACTCTGAAGCTGTTGGGCTTGTTCATTTAGATGCATGTCAGTACATGTCAAATAATGCATTTTAAAGTTATGATCTTTTTCTGCCTGTTTAGAAATCTGTACACTTTTGAAATTGTTCATATTTTTTTCTGATTACTTATCATTTTAAGTACGGATTTAATGTGTGATTAGAAATGGAAACTTCTTCCAAATAAATACATTGCAAACCCTCTACATTCTTTCATCAGCCTGCAACATATCATGCAGTGTTTTGGAGCTGTCTCTTCCTGAAAACTTAAATAATAAGCTACGGACAGAAATGGTGCACTGTAGCACAAAACCAACTCCTCCATGATGAGAGCTTGAAAACATCACAGTGGCTGATTTCTGTTAGCTGTCAAATGCAGACAGAGAGAAGAATTTGGAATGGTCTGAGAAAACAGAACCAAAAAAAACTTCATCACATTTATCAATCCCAATCAACTTCTTATAGATTTGGTGGCATGTAATTGTCAGTAATATTTTGGTTTTTGTCTAATATTGCTGAATCCCTTACTTGTCTTTCTGTTAAAAATGTTCGACACAATTTCATGCAGGATGTGTGATGATTTGAGGGCAAATTTGTGGCTGTAGTCTATAAAGAATTAAAGTTCGAACAAGGGTAATTTTTTAGATTATGCAAATTTCATAAATTTAAGGATCCAGCTTATCCAACAAGGTTACGTTTTAGACTGTTATCGACTTTGTTCTGAATTCTACCGATATTCCAATTGACAGAGTTTGACGGTGTGAAATTGGTGAGGTTCAAATTCAGCCATCCCAGAGAGGTTACACATCAATCTGACTTCAGAACTAAGTGAGGTCTCCTCATTAGTTTTATCAGGGCGATTTACTGGTACCTTGAGCTCCAGATCAAGGTTCTCACCATACCTAATTCCTCTTTTTAAATTCTCTCTTTTTTCTTTTTCACACTTTTCCTCAGATTTCAGTTAGGTGCTTATACCTCCAAATTATGCATGAAAATCTTGCATTTAGTATTTTATTTGAGTGTTTCTAGGTCAGTGAGTTTGTTGATAAAAGTGTTTTAACTGGAGTGTAAGTACGGTAGTTTGATGTTTCTTTGACTCTGTTTTGTTTTTTTACCTAATTAATCATGAAATTACTAACAGGTTAATCATTGAATCAAGAATTATCTCGTAGTCCATCTATGTGAGTCCAATTGAAATGTCAATATTGTATTTTCAAAATTCACATTTATAATATACATATCTCCTATATTCCTTTCTGCCAAATATCCAATTAGAGCTCCTAGATAAGGAAAACTAATTAATCTACAAGCTGACAGATACCCCACTGATAGATTTTATTCATTAAGAGAGAGAGAGAAAGAGAGAGAGATAGAGCAAGAGAGGGAAAGAGAGACGACTGCCTACAAACTTCATTTATATTTCATTTCATTTACTTTTTCACATACATTGCCCGTTTTTCAAATTAATGGAACAAGTACTCGATCGACTTGGAGCTCTGCTACTTTCACTTTGGAAAGCCTTTCCAGTAGAGACACATGAGAGGAAATGACAGTGATGACTGACTTACAAAGAGCCCAAATCACAGCAGAAATGCATCATGTTAAGCCCAGAGAACTGTGTGAATTTTGAGGAGCTATTTTCCTGACAGCAAAATTTGGCTTTTAAAACAATTTGAAGGACAAGACGAGATTGCTGTAGAGCTGAACTTCAGTGTTAAGCTAAAAAACAAGGAAGAAGCAACAGAAAGGTTAACTGAAAAACAGAATATTTAATTTTGGTTTGTCTTTTTTTTTTTTTACTTTCATCCTCTATCTGCCATGGAGCATAAGGGATTTAGAAATAATGGCGGCCTACTCAAAGACTATGAGACAAGATATGAATATCTTCATAGTAAACTCTTCTTTTATTCTTTGATTTATTAGCTTTTTGGCTTTTCTTTAAATTTCACGCATAAACAGTTAATTAATGACAGTTCACAGTAGAAAGGTTTGTTGTATGGCATTGTCACTTGTTAATGTTAGTGTGAGTGCAAGCCATTTTACTTTCATTTTACTGCCCAAAAGGGAGACAGAAGCACAAATCTCAGCAGTATAACGGCCAGTGCTTGTTGTTTATTCATGTTTGTTTTAATGGTACAAGCACTAAATGTTTAACTACCAGCACTCTGGAGCAGAAAATAGTGATATCGGCAGATATTTAGTTATAGCAACTATACACAATGTACCATTCTCAGACTGTCCTAAACACAGTATTAGGACAATCTGCCTTTTTCCTTTATCACTGAAAGGAATAAACTCCTAACACAGATAAAATTACACAAAGGCTCAAAAATATGCAGTCTTACTTTGAAACAAGACTTTATAGGAATGCAGATGTGCCAGCATAAAAAAAGAAAAAACAAACAAACCCAAAAATGACACAAAACTATATTAGACTCTACAAAAAGGTAAGGGATGGATACAGGATAACAATTATTTAGAATGTTTTTATTACCGTTTACTGAATGTACTTTTTACAACATGCATAACTGAATGTGTCTGTAAATAGTACAAATTGTATTGTTTTATGTTTTTTTTCTCCAAAGAGTTTTTAGCAGCACTAGTGGCTCGCATTTTTTTTGACAGTAGACTGACAGGAAAGAGGGGAAGGACATGCAGCAAGGGTCGCCAGGCCCGGGAGTCGAACCTACGACGTCCGCGTCGAGGACTAAGGCCTCCTAACGTGGGGCGTGCCAACCCACTGCGCCACCACAGCGTTTTGTGTTTTTATGTAAAATGTTCTATAAGTTGATGAACTACAGATGGAAATTAGTGCTAAGAGCTGAAGCTTGGTAAAAAGCATTTTTTTTAATGTTTTGATAAACGGTCCTGTTCATGGTCCCTGTCAAATACATTACATAAACTAAATCTCGATAATCTCTGTACACATGGAACTTTGCCAAGCAGCAAAAATGTAGATTTAGAAGTAAGATGTTATTTTCATTTTCTGAAAAATTACATTTTGAAAATGCAAGTTTTCAATTTGATGAAAACAACATGCAAGGATTTTGCTGATGTTTATTGTGAGATGAGAAATAACTAGTAAAATCCTAAATATACAATTTTTTGTGTATCTGCACAAACAGTAGAAGTACTAAAAAAACACATTATGATATCATATGCAGCACCAATACTTAATCATTTGTGAACTACTGTTAATATATACTCCAGTTACTTACTCTCCTGCCTTTGTGTCCTCTGATGCCAGCAGGTCCTCGTGAACCAGGTGGGCCCTGAATGTGTGCAAAAACATTATTTTAGCTCAACCATCCAATACTATTGAAACTGATAAACAACTGATAAACAGTGAGCAGCTATGCTCTTATCTTAATTAGATGGAGGAAGCTAATTACAAACACAGAAGGGAGTTAAAGCACAGTATTAATTTTCTAACCATTAGTTTCACCAAAGCCGTCTATTATCCATCTGTTTCGAAATGAGTCAGCAATTACAAATTTATTTTCATGCATATTCAGCAATAGAGCATGAGAAAAGGTAGAATATGATTTAAAAATGCAAACTTTTGATGTTAAATTATTGTCAGGTATTTGTTTAATTTAGATAAGGTGTCTTCTTGTATAACAACCTCAAATCTTAGTGGCACCCCTAGTTAAGTTTTGTTAAAACCTTAAAGTATAGTGTCTTTTATGGCAGCAGAATAATCCATTACAGAAAGAAGTTGGAAAAAATATAGACACTCCAAGCAATTTCTATGAAATAAATATAGTGTAACCCAGTATTTGTAGGGTTTAGGAACCACAACCGCCCACAAATAGTTGAATACTTGAGACTTCTTCTGAAAATATCAAACTCTTGTAAATTATTCCATGATTAGTAATTATTTGGACGTATAAACAGGACAGGAACAGAACAAACCTCTTCTGTCCTGCCATTCCTTGGGCTTTCTTTAAACGACTGATAAGGTTTGATGCCCATAGTAGATTGCCGTGGTGGAAAAAAGAAAATCTCCAAGTCGCATGCCAGTTTTCTTAATTTTCACATTAAGAATACTACCCACATTTACGCCATAAAATCTGGTTTATGGCATAAATGTGGGTTTAAGCCATAAACCTGAAGCAATAGTAAACTTACTGGAATCCCTTCCCGTCCCGGTGGGCCTGTCTCTCCTGGTAGTCCAGAGTGACCCTGATAGATTGAGCATGCAATGCAAATCATATAATAATTTTTACTTACTTTTTCATGAAATAAATCCCTGAAAAAGTAGATTCTGAATTACTCGTTTAAATCAGTGTTTCTGAGGAAATTTCTCCCACATCCCTTCTAAATGTTGAACTGAATATTCCTGGTACAAGAGACGGGGTCCAGACTTACTCCTTACCATCGGCCCAGGTTCACCTGGAGGTCCGGGGATACCCGTTTTCCCTCGATCCCCCTGAGAAACCAAAGGTCATCAACAAATGTCACGCCGCAAAGATAACCATGATTCCTAAGCATGCTGTTATATTGAATTTCAAATGGCATTTTCTGTCCATTGACTGATTTATTGTCATTGGACATATTCTGGAGGTAAATGTGTCAGGATCCATGCAAAGTATGATGAAACAGGACTAGAGTAACCTTTTCTGCAGCCATTCCTGCCTCCCCAATAGGCCCGATAAAGCCTGGCAGTCCCTAAAGAAGAGAAACAAATAGTCTTTCTTGTGTTTTGAATCTGTGAACTTTATTATAGACTACCCAACAATGACAACTCATCTAAGGGGCTCAAATAAAACAGACACGCACAGTGGGTGTCAAACACAAATTACCAGAAACAGAGAGAAAAGCCTTTACCCTTTCGCCAAGCTTGCCGACCTCGCCGGTTATCCCCGTCTCGCCCTACAGCAAAGTAGCTAAATTAACATTTCACAAACTTATTCAGCCATTTAGCTTTTTTTTTTCTTCTTTTGGTTCAGATGAAATGAGCTTAGAAGTTAGTTCCCCTGTGGTATCTGAGAATTAACATCTAATTTACACATACTCCGTTGATACGCTGCTATAAAAGAGAACTGGAGAGAGAATGTTCATTTAAAGATGACAGTAGTTCAGCAGTGGTTGTGCCACTTTTAAGTCTGACCTTGGGTCCTTCTGAGCCCGTCGGTCCAGGGAATCCCTGCCTCCCAGGCCTGCCCTGAACAGAAAACAAAAATCAGAGAAGTGTACGGCTCCACACAAATTGAAATAAAGTATATCTCTACAGGGAAGCATGTCATGTGTCAGTCTAACTCTCCCTTCAGAGAATTATTATAAACCGACATCTGTCGCCAAAACAAAGAGATTCCTCAAGGAATCTTAATAATTCACTCAACAAAAAACGATTTCCAGCATCAAAGGCCTCATTACTAACAAAACTCTTTCGGTCGTTTGTGTTTGTTTTCTTCTATCATTTATGGTTTTGGGAGATGACAAACTAAAGTAAACCTCAAAGAGACGAAATCTGGTAAAGTTTGTGCAGTAGTTTAACTTTAGAGGAATGTTTTCGTTTTTAGATATTTGGAAAAAGATGCCAAATGTCAATTTAAAGCTCTTCTTTCCACATCATCCATGCTGAGTAAAAAATCTCCATCTTACATTTAAAGATCTGTATTTACTCTAAAGGAGCACTTTGCTCTCTGATGTTTCCTGGTGGTTCATAGGCAGATCTTTAAAACTTTCTTTTAATGAAGCTTATAATTTGTTTGGCTGATTATTCCAGGTTAAATTATGTGGCTACAGGTTTAGACTTAGTGACAACTCTGTCGCTGTTTTGTCCTGATATTCTCCTCTTGAGCATTATTATGCTATTAAATTTGTGCCCAGCCTTTCCTAGATGGAGCCATTGACAAGTGTTGATGCTGTTACTTGTGTTATTACTCTGTTTTGCTTTCCACATAGATAGAAGATACGCCCGGCTCAGCATTTCTGTGCGTAACTGTGTTATTGTCCTGGACAGTCATTAGTGGAGCTTTTGCTGCCATTAACCTGTTTTCTTTTCATAGAAGGTATACCTAGTCTAGCGCTTGTGTGTTTGGTTGTGGTAGCTTTCTTGAAAGTCACTCACAGTGCTATTTGTGCCATTAAATTTCTGAATTAAATGTATTTTCCTTTTCAAGGAAGGTACCTCTGGACCACTGTTTGTCTGCCGAATTGTATCAGTTTTCTGGACAGAAACATTAGGAGACACATTAGCTTTGCAACCTCCTTCTGTTTGTCTTTTCATAGAAGGTAAACCTGGCCTAGCTCTTCATGTTTGGCTGTGCCAGTTTTCAATGGAGAAGTAATCACTTCCTTCAGCTTACCACTTGGGTATTTTTTTTTTATTTGATAGAAAAGACACTTTATTCACTGTGTTTTTGTGTCCAGCTGTGTCATATTCCATTAGTATACTTATTTCTGACATTAACTTTGCATCCTTTCTCTGTTTGCCCTAGTAGAGAAGGTACACCTGGCCCTGTGCTTCTTTATTCTGGACACTGTCACTGATCAAGCTGTTGCTCATTGACTTTGTGTATTCTTTGTATTTTGTCCTAAAAATATATGCCTGTCGTTAATTGTGTCCCTTTCCTAGTTTGAACAATTGACTAACATACTGCTGTTATTATCCAAGCACATGTTTTCTTTCCAATAGAAAGTATGCATAAGCCAGCCAGGACTTTGTTGTTTTCTGTCTGTTTCTCTCTTCTTTACCCCAAGCAATGGCAAATAGCCATTCATGCAGAGTCTGGTTCCACTGTTGCCATTCTTCATGTTTGCTACAGATGAGGGATTTCTGCAAAGTCAACTACTCAATGCAATTGTCTGAACTACCTTAGGCAGATACTTTTTAATAATTGGCAGTAAATTATCAACTTGACTGAATTGTAAAAGAATTGGATACATTGCACTGTATTTCTGAACATGATAGTATGATTTTGCTACGCTGGAATATCTTGGACCAGTAAAACTGTTTTGTAAAATGACTTTAGGGGACATTGGTGAAATAGTAAGTAAAGAGCATTGAATTAAAAGAAAGTTAACTTCAATACACTCCCTACTGTTAATGTTGAGATAGTGATATAGTAAGTACTATATATTATGCATATTACATAATAAGAAAGTCAACCTTGGTCTATCATTATAATAAAAAAAGAAAAGGTTTGATTTAAAACAACACTTCCTTTCTCTGGTCAATCTTGGGTTTAAATTTTAGAACCATTTTTGTTTACAATTATATATATTTTTCAATCATAGTAAATAGCAATTTGCTGACCAGTCTGGTAATATGGGGACACATTGTCCAGTAGGACCGCTTTCAAAACAGCTTTACAACAATAGAAAGAGCAGTCAGCCAAAGAACTAACAGACCCAAACTACTCATTCATCCAAAGCTAAATTTAGGCAGAGCCACATGTGTGCTTCCGCTCAGCATGCTTTACGGTGCTCTGTGAGAGTTCCCGCAGTGTCATTTTATTTTCTGTCTGGTGTTAGGTTGCAGAGCTTATCCAATCAGCACTCACCTCGGCTCCAGCGGGTCCAGCTGGCCCAACTGGTCCCTCATCACCCTGATGAAAAGAAAGTTGCCGAAGCTGAAAGGAAAATACATTTCACACATATTTAGCTTGTTTGCAGAATAAGTACAAGTAACCTCACCTGAAGTCCAGGTGCTCCTGTCGGACCTGGCAAACCTCTTGTCCCTTCCTTTCCCTGTGGAGGAAACATTGAGGGCACAAATTCACTTCATTTCTTCTGGTGGAAATGAGTACATGTTCCTCTACTAACCTTCGGTCCCTCTAGACCATTTTGTCCTGGTGGGCCAATGTCACCTGGGAAGCCCTTTGAAAATCACAGAAAATGAAACACTGCTATATAACCACAAAACTGGATGAAATTATTCATTTTATTTAGCTATTCTTTACAGAAGTAGGACATATGGTCAATTTACCTCTGAACCAAGAGGACCGGGAATGCCATCAGGGCCTTTTTCTCCAGGTTTGCCCTATGAAAAGACACAGTCACTAAAACCTGGAGAATAATTTGGTAAGTTAAAGTAAATAAGATATTATTTGAAAACGTAATAGTATTTCACTTTGTGAAATATGTTAAAAACATGCACACCATCTTTATACAATTATCCGCCAATTAAGGCTGCACATTAAAATGACAAAGCTAATAGAATTACACAGGAAACAAGTGGTTTATTTTTATAGGGTGCAAATACAAGAAACTGAGTTTTCTGTTCAAAATGTCTTTTTTGGGGAAAATTAGCATCATTGATCATTTAAATACTTGGTCACAAATGCAAGATCATAAAGTTTATTTGCTCTTCACTCTTTAAAGTGTTACTTAATTTTAATATAAAACATAGCCAGCACCATTAATGTTCTTTCATGCAACAATAAAACAAATCCTTTAAAACTCTTTAGCCAAATGCTACAACAAAGCTAGCAGGCTGTCAAAAAAGATAAAATTGTCCTCAGACACATATGTGTTCTGTATAAAGTTAGAATATGCATTTGAAGGAACTGTTATATAAAATTCGACTCCCAAGACTTCTATGATTCTTTGCCTCAGTATTTTATTGTATGTACAGAAAATACCTGTGGTCCAGGTTTTCCACGAGGACCAGGTAACCCAGGGGAGCCCCGGCTGCCCTGCAACATAAAGTCCATATTTACTTCAATTTATCACCAGGAAACAAACAACAGGAGCATGTTTATAAATCTGTTCCATTTCATAACACTAATAAAAAGCATATCTTGTCCTTGACACACAAACAGTTGATTTAACTCAAGGCAGATCATGTAAAGTCACTGAAAAACAATCTGGCTCTAGCCAGATCAGTAAACTCTTACCTTGTCCCCGTGGAATCCACACTCCCCCTGTTCTCCCGTTAAGCCCACATCCCCCTTTAACAAACAAGATGCATCAAAATTATTCACAAACGAAACACCAATTTACTACTCTTGTACATTCAATGATCATCTATACAAGGTGTGAATTCATTTTGATCAGAATCCAGAAAATTACATTTATATATTAGCACCTCAAATATTCCTGTATACAGATAAATAATATTAAGAGAAATACATATGCAGATCACCTTATCACCTTTCAGTCCTGCTACCCCAGGATTTCCAGGTACTCCCTTTAAAGCAAAAGCAAAGCAAAACTCAAGATGAAGGATTAATTGAGCAATAAAACTCATATTTGAATCATAATTTGTCCAAGCAACTAAATCTGCCATAATGTACCAAATCTACCAAGAAAACTGTAGAATTTACCTTGAGTCCTGGAAACCCTGGTAAGCCCATCATGCCACTAGGGCCCATGTCTCCCTGAAACCAACAAACATTCAAACACAAATTTCACATCACTTTGGAAAAACATTATTATTATTTTTAAATAGAATCTTTACAAATAAATGTCTAAGCCTTTTTTTCATTATCTTCTCTGTAATTAAAGAGAGACGATTGTTACATGTAGTCGCTCATTTCAATTTCATTTTAAAACTGCAGCTTAAAGCAACATTACATGAGAAAATAAAGTATGTTTAAAACATCAGTAGGAGAAAAAGATTCATCACCACTTACAATGAGGCCAGTGACTCCACATGGACCTGGGGCTCCCAGCTCACCCTGAACAAACAAGAACCAGGAGATTAGATGCAACTAAGATAAGTTTATGTGGTCAGGGAAAACAGGGTGAAACACCTTCTTTCAGTTCTAATCTTGAACTTATTAGAACCTAATAAAAAAGATCAAGTGAAACAAAGAACACAACACCATGTCGTTATTGACTAAACAAAGACGTTGCCAAAATGGAAAAACTGCATGAGAGGCCTGTGGTTAATCAAATTCAAATGTTTTCTACAAACTCCTTCATCAGCAACTACATAAGGTTATTTTTCGTATGAATTTATCCGTTTCTCAAATCATTAAGGGGGAATTTTGGCCCATTTTTTGCTGCACAATTCTTATAAAGGGGGGGCATTATGTATTTTTCAGGCACATAGTGCCATTTTATTACACATTAAAAAACATAAGTTACCTTCAGTTGTAAAATGCTGCATATATCAAACATAACTCAAAAGAAAAACTTTACAATTTGATGCCTTAAAATTGGGCCTCTGTCTCTTTAAGAAGCTGTTGTTCTTTCTGACAATCCAGCTTCATCACAACAATGCTCCTCCATTATGATGTTTCCAGCCATCAATTCCGTAGATGTGCAATTTCACTGGGTAATTGCTGCTGCCACTAGTCTGGAGGAGCTAAGTGAGGCAAAGGATGCCCTGTGCGGCGGAAGCTCGGCTGGAGACTCCTACTGAGATGAGGAGTTTTGTAAAAGTAAATGTTTATGCAGCCATGAGTGGTTGCCATGGGAGATTCAAGGATTTCTCTAACATGCATGAAAGAATCAAAGCAAAACTACAGGAGATGGAGGGTATGTTTTTGATGAAAAACACATACCTGAATATATGATATAAAGCAAAAAAAAAAAAAGAATCAATTTTAGGTAAAATCACAACAAAGCATTTCAATCATGTTGAGGTCTGGGATCATTTTGCTGTTGATTACTCAGTTTTAGTGAATCCATGTGTCCAGCTTCTGGCTTCACATTTGATTGCACACCTGGTCCTGTATGACTTCACAGTGCCCAGTTCCTGTGTTTGTACCAAGGTGATGGATTTGATTTTTAAACAGCTTTTTATTTTGGCTTCAGTTTTGTTACAACTCTTCTAGAGACAAAATTATATGTACATAAGTTAGAAAATGCCCAAAACCTGATCATTTTGATCATGTTCTTATGCTATAAAAAGGGCGTACTGTACTCTTGATTTATTCTGATTGTGGGTCTCTATTAGTCAACTATTTCAAAGAATACAGTATGTTTTCTATTTCTTTTGATAAATGCTGGTCCTATCCCCTCTAATAAGCTGAATAAAATTTTTCCCCACTATGTTTAGCTTTTCAGGGGAGCGATTTAGCCTCTAATACAGGCTGGCTTGTTGTCCAAACCCTGCCTCCATCCACTCTAAACACTGCAAAAAGGGGAGAGATGGAGGACACAGCACAGCACAGTGTGGCCTTCCTGTCACCTCCTTGGGTCTCTCTTTGAATGAAACAACATGAATCAGGCCAAATAGAAAATCCCCGCTTCCCACTGCAGGGAGAGGAAATGTAGCCTGCAGCAGACTGTTGGAGGTCAGCCAGTCTTTAATCTAACACTGACCCTGTCAATCACAAGCGGTTAGGGTCAAACTACGAAAAGAGGAGCAGTGAGTCAAACTGCTGCTGCCCTCACATCAGCATGGATGATGATGGGTGAGTGGAACAACTGCAGGGAGTTGCTTTGTGGTCATTCCTGTATCGGACTTAAATGGTCCTGCTGTGAAGGAATATGAAAGAAAGCTTAGACTCCGTTACTCTGAATCTCCGAGAAATGATGCCGCTTTTTGCAGCTGCAGGAGAAGTGATGAGAACCAATGTTGGGTTTTTTTGTGTGAAATTTCAGTGCACTGTGTAATCAGCAGTTGAAATCAATTTAAATCTCTTTGGGGTATAATTGTGTTTGCATGAAAGGCATATTTCATTTTAATGTAGTTCCACTCACTGGGTTCCCATCAGGGCCAGGCGGTCCCCGCTCTCCAAAGTCACCAGGAAACCCCTGAAAACACACGGCAACAAAATGGTTAGCTAACCAGAAAGAGAAGTGTGTGGCATTGCAATTTTTACACACTCAGAGTGTCAATTTTAATGTTGAATGTATTCAGAAATCACATGATTTGACATTTAAGTGATTACACCAAACACTGGGGATCGACAAAGTGGCTCCCAAAACAGAAGTTTGCAGAGTCAAGCCAAGCAAATCCCATTAAATATTCTCCCAGTGCTTTCATTCCTGGGAGACTCTGAGGAAATTCAGCGGCTGAGTGTTTTCAAGTGACGAGAGTCTATATGTGCGCACAGCCCCCAAAGCAAAACCCCCAGGACTTGCCTAAATGGCTGAATAAAGCTGCTTTGGACAAGAAACTGCTGACTGTGCCTTTTTAATTTTATTTTTTATTTTTTTGCTGCATGGTCCTCTGTCTTCAACTATAGAAACAGAACAAGAAGTATGAAAAGCAGCTGTGACGCCACATGCTCATCATGTGCCTGTCAGAACGCCAAGGTCAACATGCAACCTGCCACATATCATGAATCAATGCTTGGCTACAGAAAGTGAGTGCTGTTGGGACACAAATGACAGATGGCAGCGAAGAAGAGATCTCCCTAACTCCCTGTTGGCAGGTTGAGAGGAGAATATCTTGTGTATTAAGAACGTCTTAGTGGCTTCATTGCAATATTAGAAAAAATACTGAAGAGTTACAGGTTTAGTGTAGACTACTCATTGCTTTCCTAGGCAAATTCTGCTAGATTTCATTCTCACTTCACAGCTCAGTCTGGGCTTTCTCCCATTGAAGAGGATTCCTCTGGTTCCTCAGGGCCAATCAGCGACCAGAAGAAACAGTTCTGAACAATGACGTTGATTTTCTACGCTGTTTTAAAATTGCAGTCTGAGTGTACTTTTAGCAATAGCAAGTGCTAAAAGTAGCAAATAAACAGTCTCTATTGGTGACGCTTCCAGATATTGAATAAACATTAACAGCCAACTCATTCAGCTCAGTACTTCTCTTTTCACAATGTAGGATGGTTATCTTATGAGAAAGCTTCATAGAGTCAAATTGGTGCATATGTTATGGCCAAACGAAGGAACCAAGGAAAGGAAAGTTCATTCGGGTTGACAGAAAAATAAGTGCAGCTAAATACGAGGCAATCCTGGAAAAAGTCAAACTTCTAGGATGAAAATAAACTTTTCAGGTTTTCAGTTGTAAAAAATAGAATTTTTGTACTTTTCAACTTTGAACAACTATGTGCATCGCATAAAATTTCTATAAAACACATTTGTACTTGCAATGTGACAACATTTGAAAACTTATGAATACTTTTGTAAAGCATTTACGAAGCTATAAATCCAGAGCTGGCTATAGAAACTATTGCAGGAAGATTTTATACCCAGCAATAAAATCAGTTTGAAATGTCCTTTTTCCACATCTTCTAGAAGCACATTTCACTGAATAACAACTTTCCATTTTTATCTCTTTTCTCTTCCACTTTACTCCTGACTCAGGAAAGAAAACAACAGACTTTGCTTTCCACTGCAGAGGAAGAGAAACAGCATGCTCATGACTTGGCTATTACACGCATACTTTTCAACCTCAGGATATGTCACAGACCATAATTGCGTAACGATATTTAGTAATCATGTACTACTAGACAGCGCATGGGAAGTATCCCGTTTCTACACGTGTCTATGAGCACATTACTGTTTTTTCCACGTTAGCAAGGAATGACAAGAAGTTTGACATCAAACTTTCATTGACTGTGGGTAAAGTCACCAGAGAGCCAAACCCATACGAAAGAAAGAAAGAAAAAAGGAAAGGATAGATAGATAGATAGATAGATAGATAGATAGATAGATAGATAGATAGATAGATAGATAGATAGATAGATAGATAG